>CAKNYM010052755.1:433505-444058 GCA_932195095.1 Andricus curvator | reverse complement strand
GCTTCAGGAGATACGGACCCTGGCTCTGGTGCACCGCCTCAGAAGCTGCATCCTCTGTCTTCTGTCTAGCGCATCGCTTCAGGAGATACGGCCCCTGGCTCTGGTGCACCGCCTCAGAAGCTACGCCCTCTATCGTCTGTCTAGCGCATCGCTTCAGGAGATACGGGCCCTGGCTCTAATGAACCGTGTCAGAAGCTAAGCCCTCTGTCTTCTGTCTAGCGCATCACTTCAGGAGATACGGGCCCTGGCTCTAATGAACCGTGTCAGAAGCTAAGCCCTCTGTCTTCTGTCTAGCGCATCACTTCAGAAGTTACGGACCCTGGATCTGGTGCAGAGTCTCAGAAGCTACATCCTCTGTCTTCTGTCTAGCGCATCGCTTTAGGAGATACGGCCCCTGGCTCTGGTGCACCGCCTCAGAAGCTAGGCCCTCTGTCGTCTGTCTAGCGCATCGCTTCAATTGCTTCAATTGCCTGGCGGAAAATCACAGCGCACGGAACTGTGCATCGTCGTCATCGTGCAGAGCGTGTGCTGGGCAGCACCACACGCTTATCCGCGAGGTAAAGCGCTCTGAAACAGACTCCTCCGCCGCCATCCCTGCGAAGTGGCCTCGACACCAGATGACAACGGCCGCAACCACGGCCCGCCTCACCGACGACAGTTTGTTGCCGGAATGGTCCGAATGCGGCGAAAACAAGCAGTCATATGCATGAGTAGCCGTCCTGCCCATGGCCTTGGTTACCCTCTGGGATGGACAACGCCGAAGAGGGAAGGTTCGGGCGTAGCCAGAGTGTCCGGCTCGCCCATCGACTCGGCCCTGAACCGCCCGCTTCGTTTCGAGGCCTACTGACTTCAAATCATCGGAATTATCACTCCATCTCTGCCCCTACCCACCTGAGCAGTAGACTACACCCAAGGAATCCAGATGGCCGATCCTAGGTTCGATTTTCCGGGGAAGGGGGGGGGGGCATTGGACGTCATCCTTGGTGCCAACGTCTATGGGCGGCTCCTTCTCTCCGGCGCGAACGGGTCGACGACAACGCTCATGGCTTCTGGTCACTGGAGGAGGAACTTTGAGACCCCGAATGTCCACGGCAGATGCTGAGTGTGAACGCTTGTCCACCGAAGGACACACCCGCGAGCCAAGCGGACGATACATCGTGCCTCTCCCCCTCAAGGCATAAGGGGCCTCTGGTCTGGGGGAGAGTCTGACCGACGTTCAGGTAGCGCTGGCAACAATGCGTCACGTCACGCTCGAAGAACGGCAAAACTGCCCACAGCCCGTCTGCTACATCTGCTGCCATGGGATTTGGTAGCGGAGCGACGAAGGGGGCAAACACCACGTCGAGTTCAACGCCTTCCGCCCAAAAACCAGCGGATGCAGCCTCAACGACGTAATGTATGCCGGCCCCAGGCTCTAGAACGACCTTGCATTCGTGGTCACCCGCTGCAGAACCCGCTGATTCGCCTACTGCGCTGACGTCAGGATGATGTTCCGAAAGATTCGGGTCCGAGACCAGGACATCCACCTACAGCGGATCCTGTGGAGCCCGAGCCCCGAAATCCCAGCAACTCACTACGTCCTCCTCACGGTTACCTGCGAAGAGACTAGTGCACCTTGCCTAGCATTGCGGAACATGACGCAGGTCTGCCAAGACGAGGGCGCCAATCTTCCCAAGGCCGTCGACGCAGTCGACAGGGATCAGTTCTTCGACGACTTCCTCAGCGGCGCAGACGAACTCGAGTCCGCGCGAAATCGCCGCGACAAACTCGACACACTACTCAAAGCCGGTGGCTTCAACCTCAAGAAGTGGGTGTCGAATAGCCCCAAACACCTCGAGGGAATCGCCCCAAAGGACAGACTTTGACCAACATGGCTCCAATTCTCGACCGACGAGCCGGTTAATAAACTAAAGGTAGCCTGGAATCCGGCGTAGGACTGCATCCGGTTTGTGCCTCCGCCCGCACCCAGGAACCGCCAATTCACCAAAAGGACGATCCTCGCCAAGCTGGCTCGAATCTTCGACCGAGCCGAGTGGCTTGCTCCGGTCACGGTGGTGGCCAAGATGCTGATCTAAGACCTGTGTCGAGCAAAACACGACTGGGGCTCGCGTTCCAGGAGACGATGAAGGAAGTGGACAAGATCATCATTCCACGCTGGTCTCGACTGCACCTATCACGACCAATCGAGCTGCATGCCTTCGCGAATGCGAGTCGTCGAGCAGCAGCCGCAGCACTGTACTTCAAAAGCAGCGACCACGACGGAGGAAACGCTACAACCTGCCTCCTATGGGCAAAAACGGGCTAACAGCGGGCAGTACTTAATCTTCCAAAGCGCCTTGACACGGCGGGCGGCAACTACATCAGCGAAGTGGATGAGCAGATCTTCCACTGGCTGCTCCCCACTCCTGCTCACACTCTCAGAATGTTCGCTCTCTTCCGTGAGGAGAGTCGCCCCGCCTCAGTACGTTTGTAGCTTTTGAACCAACAACACGTCAATAAAGATAATTCTAAAAGTGAACTCCGCGTCAAATCTTCTTGCGAACTTCAACCCAACAACTACCATTCATAAAATATGACAATCAATATATTAATATCAATGATCGCTATTGGTAGTTTCGGTCTTCATGTGAAATCTGGACCTCCTAATTCTTCGAAGCAAATAGTTGGTTTATTTGAATAAGCAAACTTTTTGCAATGTTTGAAATGCGTTAATTCCAACAACAAAATTGAGTAAACCAAGCACATCACCTCTAAGATTTAAATCGAGTTTCCTCGAAAGAACTTTTTTATGCATTTTCAATTCAATCATTCAGATTCAACAACTTGAGGAATTCTTCTAATGCAATATTTGTACATTTTGCTCTTCTCAGAACTTATATTTTCAAATCCAAACATTTATTAAATCCTTTGGTGAAAAAATGCATTAAAACGTAGCAGTTCTTTGAATCGATAATTTTTTGAGGCCTTAATAATAATCCTTTCCAGAAAAGCATTGTTGAAGATTATGGCCATTCTTTTGAAGAACATTATGTTACAACGGAAGATGGTTATATTATCACAGTGCATCGATTATTTAACGGACGTGTAAAATCTCAATCGCAAAAACCAGTAGCACTTTGCGTCCATGGTATCATGAGAAGTTCAGTTGACTGGGTTCTTTCTTGACAAAACGTATGAATTGGTAAAGTTCAAAATATGTAAAATTATATTACAAACATAAATAGATGTTCTGTTTAGATACATAAGTATATTCCGTAGTGATACAGATACTCTGATTTATGTAGAAAGGCATAAATTGTTCAATATTCTAAAAGAGGAAGGCAGAAGAAGGAATTTAGAAAGTGAAAGAATATTTTTTAACTAGGATTTATGGTTTTTTTAAAACCTTTGAATATTGAGCCGAGCATTTGAGTGCCTTAAACTAATTCTTCCAATATACTTATATTTTTCTAATAAAATAAAAATATTACTTTGTTTTTTAGCTTTTCTTTTAGCTGATTCAGGCTATGACGTATGGTTATTCAATGCTCGTGGCGTCACAAATTCAAAAAAACATGTTAAATATTTGCCAACAAGTTATCAATTCTGGGACTTCAGGTGAAATTATTAAAATAATACTCTTATGCATATAGGAAATTTTAATTATTTATATAAATCATCACAAGGAAAAATGTTACGTTTGATTGTGCAGAGTGATAGTTATTTTAATTTAAGGGCATGCTCTTCAGTGATCACGTGACCAACCCAGTCCTTGGTTATGACATTTTTTTTGGTGTTCACCATGTCCAAACGCAATGATATATCGATCTCAAAATTTGGAATATAGGAAATGAGACAATAAATTGCGTTTGTATATTTAGTTTCAGTAATAATTTTAAACAAAATTATCCATGTAAAAAATAATGTGTAAAATTTCATAACCGAGCTTGGTCATGTGATTTCTACTTCACCGCCGGTGAAAAATTCTTTTTTTCTCCGCTAGAAATTGCTAAAAATGCTCCAAAAATAATGACAGGTTACGTGTGTTCAGATACTTATTTTTTGATTTGCAAGGAATGTGCAAATGTTATTGTTTATATTGATTTTTTAAAAATGTTTTGACGATTTAGTCCAAAATTTGTGTCAGTTATCAACATACGCGAATCAAAAAATCTGAAATGCATCAAACCAAATATTACCTGCAAAGTGCTCGACTCGAGTGGTAATATCCTATTTTATCAATTTATGAATGAAATTTCTTTGAAATTATAAGCATATTGATATATACAAACGTTTTTTAGTGCTTTTAATTTAATCGTTCAAATTCTGAACACGATATCCCAATCCGTGTGGACGTAGTGAGCACCAAAAAAAATGAAAATAATTTTACACATTTATTTTTTACATGAACAATTTTTTTCAAAATTATTGCTCAAACTAAATATAGAAACGCAATTGATTGTCTCATTTCCTATATTCCAAATTTTGAGAGCGATATATCATTGCGTTTGGACATGGTGAACACCAAACAAAAATTTTATAACCGAGGACTGGGTTGGTCACGTGGTCACCGTAGAGCATGCCCTTAAAAGCCTAAAACTAAAACGGTATTTTGTAAGTTTGCGTAGAAGTTTTTCAAGCACTTTGTCAGATTGTCAATAGTTCTTACAAATTTATGAAAATAGTTTTCCTTTCTTCAAATTTAGTGGTCATGAAATTGGTTTTTATGACTTACCTGCGACAATCGATTATGTTTTGAATACTACTATGCAGCCTGACCTCTTTTATGTGTGGTTTTCCCAAGGTGGTGGAATATTATTTATCATGGCATCTCTAAAACCTGAATACAATGAAAAAATCCGTGTGGCAGCTCTTTTAGCACCAGCCGTATACCTAGGTGGCCTCAGTGGAGTTATAAAAACTCTTTTTCAATTTTCGTATCCTTTATCGGTGAGTTTCAATTTTATTTGGTTTTCGTTTCACTAAGCCACGTGGTGAATCTACATCAATTAATCGGTCTCCTTAGGAAACTTCATTTCGCTATGCTTTTTTGGTTTGAAAGCTTTCTTTTTTTTAGTTTTTGCATCACTATAACTAATAAAAGGCGACTTATTGAACGATAATTGATTTTGCAGGCACTCTTAGAAAAAGTGGGACATTTCGAGCCTTTCCGTGATTCTTCTTTACGGAGAGTTTTAACCAATCTTCTCTGCAGTGAGGGTGCTCCTACACAATCTCTATGCTATCAGATATATTTTGCACTTGTTGGCGATGGTACTGACGAAAAAGATCCTGTAAGAATTTGAAAACTTCCTTTAATCAGGAAAAGGACACAATAAAATTAAATGATATTTTATTGAGCAACCAGACTTAAAAGTTATGTTTTGAATAGAAAACTAGATTTTGTCATCCTTTTTCATATATTCTAAGATTCCATTCTAAGAAAACATTATTACTTCATTTTTATTTTTGTAGGATTATAAACAAGTAATTTTAATTACCATTCTTGAATTTTACAGGCAAGTTTGACTAAATATTTGACGAACTTCCCAACTGGAGTTTCTACTAAACAGTTCTTTTATTTCGGATTCTTTAATCTTAATCCTGGCAAGTGTTTACTGACTGTTTTTAATTATTGCTAATCAAATAAATAGACAAATATAATTGCCTTCAATAAATAAACGTATTTTAATAATAATATGAGCTATTGGTATCATCGAATTTAGGTCATTTTCGTCAATTTGACTGTGGAAGTCCCAAAAATTTAATCGTCTACCAATCACTGGAGCCACCTGAATACCCTATACATAAAACAGATATTCCAATCGCTATTTTCCAAGGCCTAAATCACATTATAGTTACTATTTCGGTACGTGAATTAACATTTTTTATTACTCAACAAACTAGTATAATATTAATATATTTAATTATCTTCTATGATATCGATCTACTTGTTCAGAAGGTACCCACTGTCATATACAGAGAAATAATAACTCAGAAGAAACTTAATCATATGGATTTAATATACGGTTCTGATATGCGAGAGCTTGCTTATTCAAAAATTTTTAATTTATTTGAAACATATCAAGAGAATGAAACTTTGAACCGTGGCTAAATTAAGCTGTATTACAATACTAATTTAAATTCTCGGTCTTGAATTTTTAATTGTTATTATATTATTAAAGAAATTTTACAAGAAGAAACATATTTAAATCGTAGATTGGAAATAAAAGAAACTCAAATTTAAAAATCAAGTGTTTATGAAATTGGCTTTCAAGACTAATTACCAGCGACGATAGAATATGTTTGATATACCACTAATGAATCTGATATTTTTATGCAGGTTTTTCTTACAAGGTGGTGAAATATTATTGATATTATTATTAGTGATATCATTAATTTTTTTACAATTAAGCTGTTACTTCTAAGGAAATTCGACTGTTCATATATTAAGCATGCAAACTAAAATATTTCAAAATATATGTCTATGTGTTAACATTAATCTCCTTTTCATACGCTCAAATTAGTTCAGGCTTCATCGATTTGATCACTTCAAAATTAACTATTTGACATGTAATGCAAATGCCATATTTTTTCAGAATATCAATACTTGCAAAATATTTCGCTTTTCATTTATAGCCATAAAAAATGGGGAATAAAATTGAATAAGTTCAATTAAAAAGAATTTTATAATAAACTATCATATATTTTCAAAATAACAGACGACTTCTTACTGTGCAAGACATTATTTTGTAACATATCATCTCCTGATAAATGCTGATAAAGTAACAAGTTACGATACTAAATATATGAAATGAAATGTGCATTCCTTTCTAATAGACAGTATCTACTCCTATTGCACACGTGTAAAATTGTTGATGATATCAAAAAAAAAATTAAAATCAAGTAAATATTTGCACTAGATCATAAGTTTTCCATTAAATGTGTCGATGATAAATTCATTTGGCTCGTGGCGTAATGTATTCAAAAAAAATGTGACCTATTTAGAAACAAGTTATCAATTCTGGAATTTCAGGTAAAACAATATCAGCCATTTTTGAAAATTGATGCTGAATACAAAACCCTTTATTTATCAGTCCTAGAGTAGTTTTCTTGAAGGGATTTTCTTATTGTATTTCTTGTGTTCATTATCACATTCTATGGCTATACATATGTACAAATCACAGTTATGTATGAGATTAAAATTTTTTCTAATTTCAAAATCAAGGGGAAATGAAATTTGTTTCTATGACTTGCCTGCGACCGTAGATTATACATATTTTGGAATCTACTGGACAACCCTATCTTTTTTATGTGGGTTTCTCCCAAGGTGGTGGAATATTATTTATCATAAGATTTCTAAAACCTGAATACAATAAAAAAATCCGTATGTCAGCGCTTTTAGCACCAGCCGTATACCTCGGCGCTCTTAGTGGTGTTATACATATTCTTTTTCAATTTTCGTATCCTCTGTCGGTGAGTTTGATTTTCAATCGCTTGATGTATTTTCACTATTAGTTAGTTACTGTTGCTCATAATCAATCCTATTTAATTACGTTAGAAAAATTCAAGCAATGAACCTTACTTTTGATTAATACTAGGCACTCATAGAGACCATAGGACATTTCGAGATAGTACCAGCCTCATCTTTGTGGAGAGTTGTCACACATATTTTTTGCAGTGAGGAAGCTATTACGCAATTCTCATGTTTTTTAATATTATTTTCACTTGCTGCAGATGGCACTGATGAAAAAGATCCAGTTAGTATTCAAAAATTCTTCCTAATTATATGAAGAATAAATAATATCATTATGCTTTCCTACGTCGTATATCAGTACAATATCAGATGAGCCAAATAGATTATTACGTAGTTTTAAAGAAATGTTTATACTTTAAAAAACTAGTGAGTAATGTTTATAAAATTTTCAGGCAAGTTTGGTTAAATACCTGACGTATTTTCCAGCCGGAATTTCTACTAAGCAGTTTTTATATTTCGGATTTTTTAATCTTAATCCAGGTAAGCATTAAATGCATTTATTATTTATTTGTGATCGGAAAAGTAGAAAAGGAAATGATTTTTGTCTCGCATAATCCATATCAATATAGAAAATTATAAGATTCTTATATCTAGGTCATTTTCGTCAATATGACTATGGAAGCACTGAAAATATGAAAGTATACAATACAAAAGATCCTCCGGAATATCCTATAAATAAAGTTAACATACCGCTAGCTATTTTTCAAGGTCTTAATGACATCATAATTCAAAATCAGGTAATAAATGTTGTTATTTGAATACCGCTGTGAAATACTATGTGCCAGCCTGAAGCAAACATTGGTATTGGAAAATAAAACATTTTATGATTTTAGAGGATAGTAATATACTTGCTAGAAAGGTACCAAACGTTATCTATAGATAAATGATAACCAGAAAGAAAATTTATCATTTAGACTTCATATACGGTCGCGATATGCGAGAACTCTGTTATTTCAAAGTACTAAAGCTTTTCGAGATGTACAGGAAAAAATAAAGCACTGACTGATTAAGTCTACTCAAATATAGTCTGCTTTATACAACTTGCCTATTTTAATGTTTACGGTTTACACACAATAAAGCAATTTTACTCAATAAATGATATGAATGAGTTCATTACAATGATTTTCCAGTGATTTTGTGAATGGTAATAGTATCCTTGTATGTGCAATAGAAAAAAAACATTTCATTTTAAATTAGTATTAAATACATGTCGTATCATTTATGTTTTTGAACAAATTTCAGAAAACTTGAAGATCTTCTGAGCGCGGACGTTACAGAAGCACAGAACCACACTGGGCTTTCCTACACGTTTGCGGCAGTGGTGGGAATCCCCGTTAGCTATGGGCGATCAGTGCTAACGAACAAGTCACACATTTAGTATTGAAATAATGCTTTACTTGTCATTATATTTAGTCGTCTCGTTATCCTAGATCAATGCGTAGTAGCAAATGTCTGCTCGATCTGATCACAGTTCTAAAGACATTTCAAATTAGGAAAGGCGAAATGGTCACTCCCGGTCCAGTGGTACCTTGGCGCCGGCTGGTTTGTATTTTTCTGTGAGATCTGATGCATATTGCCTTAGTTTGAGAAAAATAGTTATTTATGTAAAAATAAAGTGTTTTTATACAAAAACTGATAAATGTATGTATCGAGGTATATGAAGCACCTCTAAAGGAATCCAATGGGACTTGTTTCGAGGATGCACTGAAGTATTTAGAGCCAGAGGGGTAGCTTTTCTTTGGAGGTTAGGAAAACAACGTGGTTGACTTTTTTCAAGGACTCTTAATTTGGAAGTTTCCTTTGCAGAAGTATTCTCTGACAGGATTCATATTTGCTCCATTAAAGCTAGCATGAACAAATATAAGCTCTGATGTGTGCCAAAATAAAACTTCTAATCATTGTCCGTAAGGCACGACAAAGTATAATGAGTGATAAATGAAGTTTCACCCTGAGGCCAATAACAAATTTTTGATCGTTAACCGCAAGGGAAGACAGAGGAACAACTTTTTTTGTTGCTAAACTACTCGCCATTTTTGTCTAATAAGCTCGGCCACGAATGATTTTTTAGTAGCCATGGACAAGGGATGGATTCTGCTGTGTATGTGAAATGAGCCTAATCGTTGTCCAAGAGACACGTCAAATTGGCTATAATAAAAGATATTCGCGATTGTCGCCTGCGAGGTTTGAGGGTTCAAAAAGTAAAGAATAAATGATCTGAGTTCTCAAGTTTTGAGGTAAAAATGACGAGACGTCTGCGAGGTCTAACTGATAATAGGTCTACCCCGTTAATTGGCATCGAAAACAAATCTAAAATTTCAAATACACCTTGATTAGAAGTTAAAAATCCTCTGCCTACTAACTTATATTCAGCAAGCTGTTTATCAGCTCGGACTATTTAATTAATGGGTTTAATTTTTAGACCATGGTGCGGTCATATACAATTGAGTGACAATTTTATTGAATGCTACGCATTTAATATTTCATTAGTTTATAATGAATTTCTTTCTCCCGCTATTGTCCGCTATTTTTTGCGATGATGCAAATAAAAGGGAAAGCTTTTTCTGCTTGGCTGAAAATCAAATAATTTGTTAATCTCAGTTGCGTGTAACAGAAACATACTTTAAAGCTAGAAATGGAATTTGAAATCTCCAACTTCTATAATGCGAATTGGACATTTTCATAATACAAAAGGGTATTCTTCATTGTGATATCAACTTAATGGACAATATTCTCAAGTTAGAGAGATTTCTAAAATTATCTCACAAAACAGGAACATTGACGAATAAACACGAATTAGTATAAAGAGAATCAAACAGAGAAAGTTTATCAGAACCATGTTTCATAGAATCGCTGTTATAACTGCGGCGATGAAATAACTCCCACCCGGGCCAGACTGTGTCAGCCCAAAGAGCCGCATTGGTAATAAAATAATTAATAAAAAATATACAATATATGGCCATTTCTGTATGTGTAGAAAGTGCGACAACTAATGGTTATTATTATTATAGATTAGCAGTTCGAACTCGAAAGTTCATTG
>CAKNYM010052755.1:405519-428505 GCA_932195095.1 Andricus curvator | reverse complement strand
AGGACGCGCTACGTAGTGGTGATAGGAAACCCACCGAGTAGCAAAAACTAATGGTTAACACAAGTAAATGAAAATGATTCAAAATAATTTTGCCAAAGTTATATGTCACACGCCACTGAGTGTTCACCATTGGGTGTCCTGGAAATAGCTTCAAGACCAGTTGCAGCCCAAGCCCGAATAGCAATTCAATCCAGGTTCCAGTGTAGTTAAAAAAAAATTTTCGGCGGACCAGACTAGTGCTCTCTTATATATATATATAGTTAAAAGTTTGTCATAAGGACAACCGCAGGATTTCGCCGGGAGCGGGTGCTAATCTGAAAAATTGCACCCGGTCCCAGCGAAATCGCGGTAAAATTTCAGCTGTAACCACGTCTCACGACCGTGAGATAGGTGGTTACAGTCTGCGACGAACTCAATACGATGGTCCGGCAAAAGTCTCGTGCACCCTGAGGACACGGAGCGACCCAAGGACGACCGCCTTCTGCATTTTCCCCGCAAGTGTCTCAGCATTTTGTTGACAGGCAGGGATGCTTTTCAGGCTATTAACCAGTGAAACCTTGGCACTTCCAAGAGCGCCGATGATCAAGACGATTAGCTTAACAGAATATTCCGGGTATAACCGTCGCAACTCCCTTATAAGGTCTTTATACCTCTCTTTCTTTTCTTTCTGCTTGGCTGTGACGTTTTTGTCAGCTGGTGCCGAAAATTCGATAACGAACATGGTTCTTTTCTCGAATTCAAGGAGGACTATGTCAGGCCTCGAGTGCGCAACAGAAACAATTGTCGAGAATATGAAGTTCCAGTATATGCGGCACTTCTCATTTTCGACAATTGACTCTATTTCTCTAGGAGAGTTTGGCGATATATATATATATATATATATATATATATATATATATATATGTATACATATAGATAAGAGATCACTACTCTCTGATTCGCCGGAACTTTTTTTAAAAATTTTTGCGGCGAACCTGAAATAATATTCTTGCTAGTGGTTTCATCTTTTTTGCTGCAAATTGAAATACTTCGTTGAAGGTGGAAACACTTCGTAGAAAAATCTTTTTCTTTTGAATTCATAATTTTTTATGAAAATGCACCTTTTTTTGAAAAATCTGTTGTGTTTTTTTTTGTTAAAAATAAATTTTTTAAACTGAGAATTTACCTATTTCAGTTTAAGAATCTTTATTTTAGTTGAAAATTTATTTCTCCGGATGAAAATTTGACTTCTGTGTCAAAAATTCGTTTTTTTTTTGTTGCCTAAAATGAATTTTTTTAATTAAAAATTTAACTTTTTTATTATCAGTTGATATTTTTTTGGTTACAAATTTATTACTGGCTTCAATATCCATATTTTTAACGTTAAAATTTATCACTTTTGGTAGAAATTTCATCCACTTCGGTTAAAATATTGACTATTACATTTTTTGTTGAAAATTCATCATTGTTGGTGAAAATTCAACTATTACTATCAGGTTGAAAATTTTATTACTTTGTTAGAAATTCATTTTTTTCGTGTTGAAATATCAATTATTATCATTTTTCTTCGAGAAATCATCTTTTCGTTGAAAATTCTTAAAAATGTAACTGTTTTGTTAAAAATTCAAATGTCACTGGTTGAAATTTAATCTTCCATGATTGAAAATTTCACGATTTGGTTAAAAAACCACTTTTATAGGTTTAAAATTCAACTATTTGGTTAAAAGTTAAAACTATTTTTGTTGAAAATTCGTCTCTTTTGCTCAAAAGTTCAACTAATTGGTTTTAAATATAACTTTTTCTTTAAATATTGATTTTTACGGTAAAAGTTCAATTATTTGTTTGAGAGTGCAACTGCTTTTGCTAAAAGTTTAATCTTTTTTATTTAAAAATTTTACAATTAATTTAGGAATTCATCTTTGTATTTAGAAAATTCAAGTATCTTGTTGAAAAGTGATATTTTCCGGTCGAAAATTCGACCTGTTGGATTGCAAATTGATCTATTACGGTAGAAAATTAATCTTTTTTGTTAAAATATTTGTAGTTTTCAAATTTTGATCTGGAATAAAATTTTTTTAATAGTTTTATAAAAGATGATATCTGAACAATGTTACAATATTAAAATATTATTATATTCTGATCCTATACAGAAAAATTTGGTTCAAATTTTGTCAAAGTTTTCCTTCAACATCAGGGCACAACTTTGCCACTATAATTTTGCCTTTCGCGAAACTTCCCTGCAGACTTTTTTCGTCAAAGTCTGAGGAAACGATTCCTGTCGGTAATAGTTTGCAATCATTTTTATGTTGAAAATATCGGGAGAAAAACTATTTTTTAAACATGAGAGGTCATCTGCAGAGGCTTTTCTGTTTGGCAAAAAAAAACGAGATCATTTTGTTCACCAGAAGCCGAGTTTGCGCGAGTTTAGTAAAAAAAAGTCATTGATTTCCGTACAATGAAAATTTCCGGTTGTTTAATTTTTAGTAAAAATAAATATCAATTTTATAAACTCATTCTCCAAATAAGAATCGTGCGGCTCGTCGAGCCGCACATTGTCATATTTTTTGCGCTTTTCGGCAACTCACGAGATACTAAAAGAGCGTGCCCGAGCGCGAAAGGACGTTATGGAATTCGGACGCTCAATTCTGACAAAGCGTTTTCAAGTAGTTCCTAAATGATAACAGTTAAAAATGTATGAAAATGGTTCCCTTTCTGGATCCAGTGTTCATGAGATTTGTTTTCATAATTGGGCTACGACCATAGATTACGTTTTGAGTACTGCTAGCAACTTGACCTCCCTTTGAGGGTTTTTTACAAGGTGGTGCAATATTATTTATCGCGGGATTTCTAAAAACTAAATTCAATAAAAAATCCGTTTCTGAGCTCTTATAACACCAGCCGTATAACTCAGCGATCTTAGTAGTTTTCTAAGTAATCTTTCTAAACTTTCTTATTCTCTCTCGGTGAGTTTTTGGGTTTTATTTCATTAGGATAACTATAATAAATCAGTAATAATAACAATCATTTGATTTGCTTGCGAGCTTCATTTTAGTATTCATTTCGTTTTGCAAACTTTAGTTCTTTCATAAAATTATTTTACTATCGCAACTAGTAAATGACGACTCATTGATAAATAATCCATTTTCCATAGGCAATCTTAGCAAAAGTAGGACATTTTGAGGTTTTTCCAGAGTCTTCTTTATAGATAATGCTCACATACTCTTTTTATTTATTGATGCTTGAAGAAATATAAATACATGTGCCATAAAGAAATGAATTGATTTTATTGGTTATAGTAATTATTGGTATTATTATACTTATAGGTTATTTTTGTCAATATCACTATGGGATTGCCAAACATTTAATGGTTCACTGCAATCACTACAGCCACCTAAATGTCCTTTACATAAAACAGACATGCCGATCGTCATCCTCCAAGGCCTAAATAACATTTTAGTTGCTAATCTGGGAGGCTACAAAATAAAAATTTTTTTATATTCAACAAATAACTATACAACTATGTTTTATTATTTTCTATGATATTAATTTACTTGTAAAGAAGGTATTTGAAGTAAACTATAGAGAAATGCTAACCAAGATGCAACTTGGACTTAATATACGGTTCTGATATGCGAGAATTCGCTTATTTACAAATTTTCAGTTTTTTCAAACATATCAAACAAATGATACTTCAAATCGTTAAATTAAGTTAAATTGTATTAATACTGTATTTTATATTTTTCACATGTGTATCTTTCTGAATTTGTAATAGTTATTATGATATTAAACAACATTTTTCCAAGAGAAAGCATATTTTCATATTTTTCAATCACGTTTATGACCGCTACATTGCAAAAAAATTCTATTGCTCAATACCTCAAATGAAAGAAATTCAAATTTATAGCTTCTGTTTCTTCAGGTGAAGATTAGTTTCGTTGGTTTAATAACAGGGATGACATAACATGACAAATTTAGGATGCTATTAAGGAAGATATCCATAAAATGAATGTTTGTACAATTTAAATGAACCAGCTGAAATCTCTAAAAATATGACTTGTTATTGAAGCATGGGTAAACACACCATTAAATATACCTATACTGTCTTGTATCACGTGGTGATATACCAATCGTATAAAAAGGACTAAATAAAGCGTTAATTGAAAGTAGACCGAGTTTCCTTCACTCCCCCTCCTATTTCTTTCACAATTACCATTCATAAAACATGACTATCAATATATTAATATCAATGATCGCTATTGGTAGTTTCTGTCTTTATGTGAAATGTGGACCTCCGGATTCTTCAAAGCAAATAGTTGGTTTGATTCAATGAAAAAACTTTTTGCAATGTTTGAAATGCGTTAATTCCAAAAAAATTGAGTAAACCAAGTACATCACCTCTAAGCTTTAGATCGAGTTTCCGCGAAAGAATTTTTTTATGCATTTTCAATTCAATCATTCAGATTCAACAATTTGAGAAAATTTCTAATGCAATATTTGTACATTTTGCTCTTCTCAGAACTAATATTTTCAAATCCAAATATTTATTAAATCCTTTGGTGAAAAAATGCATTCAAAGATAGCAGTTCTTTGAATCAATAATTTGTGTACGCCTTAATAATAATCCTTTTCAGAAAAGCATTGTTGAAGATTATGGCCATTCTTTTGAAGAACATTATGTTACAACGGAAGATGGTTATATTATCACAGTGCATCGATTATTTAACAAACGTGTAAAATCTCAATCGCAAAAACCAGTAGCACTTTGCGTCCATGGTATCATGGGAAGTTCAGTTGACTGGGTTCTTTCTGGACAAAACGTATCAATTGGTAAAGTTCAAAATATGTAAAATTATATTACAAACGTAAATAGATTATCTATTTAGGTACATAAGTATATGCCGTAGTGACAAAGATACTGTGATTGATGTAGAAAGGCATAAATTGTGCAAAATTCTAATAAAGAAATTACAGAACAAATATTTTTTAACTTCCGAAATACTTATATTTTCCACCCTAATTTTGTTTTTCAGCTTTTCTTTTAGCTGACTCAGGCTATGACGTATGGTTATTCAATGCTCGTGGAGTCACAAATTCAAAGAAACATGTTAAATATTTGCCAACAAGTTATCAATTCTGGGACTTCAGGTAACATTATTAAAATAATACTCTTATGCATATACGAAATATTAATTATTTGTATAAATCATGACAAGAACAAATATTATGTTTGGTGAATATATTCCATGTTGATCCTACAAAAAAACGATCATCTCATCGCTCTTTCTTTGAAACTCACTCAATTCATTACGCGCGAAAACAGTTTGATACTATTAAATCAGTTGAATTTTTTTGATAAAAAAATCAATTTTAAATGAATTTCAAACCTAAAAATTTGGAACTTTTGTCAGATTTCGATATGAAATATGTTGAGTTTCAATTTTTCATATTCTACAAAATATATTTTTGTATATTATATGTAAGTTTGGGTAGACGTTTTTCAAGCACTTTGTCAGATTGCCAGTACTACTTACAAATCAATGAAAATATTTTTCCTGTCTGTGAATCCAGTGGTCATGAAATTGGTTTTTATGATTTACCTGCGACAATCGATTACGTTTTAAATACTACTAAGCAGCCTGACCTCTATTATGTGGGGTTTTCCCAAGGTGGTGGAATATTATTTATCATGGGATCGCTAAAACCTGAATACAATAAAAAAATCCGTATGGCAGCTCTTTTAGCACCAGCCGTATACCTAGGTGGCCTGAGTGGAGTTATACATACTCTTTTTCAATTTTCGTATCCCTTATCGGTGAGTTTTGATTATATTTGGTTTTCATTTCACTAAGATACTTCGTAAATCGACATTCATTAATCAATCTCCTTAGGAAACTTCATTTCGCTATGCTTTTTTGGTTTGAAAAACTTCATTTTTTTTAGTTTTTTCATCACTATAACTAATAAAAGGCGACTTATTGATCGACAATTGATTTTTTAGGCACTCTTAGAAAAAGTGGGTCATTTCGAGCTTTTCCCTGATTCTTCTTTATGGAGAGTTTTAACCAATCTTCTCTGCAGTGAGGGTGCTATTACACAATTTCTATGCTATCAGGCATATTTCGCACTTGTTGGAGATGGTACTGACGAAAAAGATCCTGTAAGAATTTGAAAACATACTTTAATCAGAAAGAGGAATCAATAAAATTAAATACTGATATTTTATAGAGCAACCATACTTGAAAGTTATGTTTTGAATAGAAAACTGGATTTTGTCATCCTTTTTTACACATTCTAAGATTCTATTCTAAGAAAATATGATTTTTTTATTTTTTTTGTAGGATTATAACCAAGTTATTTTAATTACTATTCTTGAATTTTGCAGGCAAGTTTCACTAAATATTTGACGTACTTCCCAACCGGAGTTTCTACAAAACAGTTCTTTTATTTCGGATTCTTTAATCTTAATCCTGGCAAGTGTTTACTGACTGTTTTTATTTGTTGCTAATCAAATAAATAGAAAAATCTAATTGCCGTCAATAAATGAACGTATTTTAATAATAATATGAACTATTGGTATTATCGAATTTAGGTCATTTTCGTCAATTTGACTATGGAAAGGCCAAAAATTTAATGGTTTACAAATCACTGGAGCCACCCGAATACCCTATACATAAAACAGATATTCCAATTGCTATTTTCCAAGGCCTAAACGACATTATAATTACTACTCCTGTGAGTGAATTAGCATTTGCTATTATTTAATAAACTAGTATAATATTAATATATTTTATTATCTTCTAGGATATCGATTTACTTGTTCAGAAGGTACCCAACGTCATATACAGAGAAATAATAACTAAGAAGAAACTGAATCATATGGATTTAATATACGGTTCTGATATGCGAGAGCTTGCTTATTTTAAAATTTTGAATTTATTTGAAACATATCAAAAGAATAAAACTTCCAACCGTGGCTAAATCAAGCTGGATCACAATTGAACTGTCATTATGGTATTACAGACATTTTACAAACAGAAACATGTTCGAGTCGTACATTGAACAAAAGAAACTCAAACTTCAAAATCAAGTGTTTATGAAATTGTCTTCCATGACTAATTATCAGCGACGATAGACTATGCTTGATAAAACACCAATCAATATTTTTTATTCAGGGTTTTCTTACAAGGTGGTGGAATATTATTAATATTATTATTTGTAATTTCGTTCATTTTTTCACAATTAAGCTGCTACTTCCAAGGGAATTCGAGTGTTCATATATTAAGTATGAAACTAAAATATTTCAAAATATATGTCTATGTGTTAACATTATTTTCCTTTTTATATGCTCAACTTATTTTAGGCTTCATATTTTCAAGAATACCAGTATTTGCAAAATCTTTCGCTTTTCATTTATAGCCATAAAAAATTAGTAATAAAATAGAGAAACTACCATTTTAAAAAATGTCATAATAAACATTAGTATATTTTTAAAATAACAGACGACTTCTTATTGTGCAAGACATTATTTTGTAACTTATCATCTGCTGATAAATGCTGATAAAGTAACAAGCTACGATTATAATTATACGAAACGAAAAGTGCATTCCTTTCAACTAGACAGTATCTACGTCTATTGCACACGTGCAACATTGTTGATTATATTTAAAAAAACTGAAACGAAGTAAATATTTGCACTCGGTCATAAGTTTTCCATTAAATATGTCGATAAGGAATTTATTGGGTATATTTGGCCTTACTGTGCATATTGGAATAATTGTAAAATGCGCACGTCCGGATTCAGCGAAAAAAATCGTAAGTTTAGTGGCATTATTACACCTACATATATAGTTAAAAACTCATGTTTTTTTTGTAGTATCTTACTTGTAAGGTAACAAAATAAACAAGATATTACAATTATACATTTTGCAGTATATATAATATTTTTGTAGAAGGATATAGTTGAAGATTACGGTTATTCTTTTGAAGAACATGATGTTACAACAGAAGATGGTTACATTCTCACAATTCATCGTGTATTTAAACAATTAAAAAAACCTAATGAATCTCAATCAGAAAAACCAGTAGCTCTTTGCTCTCATGGAATCATGGGAAGTTCAGTTGATTGGGTTCTTAATGGTCCTAATGTATCACTCGGTAATTGGGAAAATATATTTAAATATCATAAATATGTATATGATTATCTAATTTCAAAAATGGAACCAAAATATAACACAGTGAATCTAAAGGTATCAATTTTGCGGTAGCGGTATTCAATTGCTAAGGAAATCTGTATTGATGTGAAGAAATAAAAGCCTGTTACATTCTGGGAACATTTTATTGCAGATCAAATATATAATTTCAGATTTAGTGCGTAATTTAGGTATTCTATTTTCAAGTATAAACATAATAATTAATACTATTTGTGTTATCATTTTCTATTTCTTTGCAGCGTTTCTTTTAGCTGACTCAGGCTATGACGTGTGGTTGTTTAATGCTCGTGGCGTAACGTATTCAAAAAAACACGTGACCTATCTAGAAACAAGTTATCAATTCTGGAATTTCAGGTAAAACAATTTCAGCCATTTTTAAAAATTGATGCTGATTACAAAACATTTCATTTATCAGTCCTAGATTAGTTTTCTTGGAGTGATTTTGATAATGTATTTCTTGCGTTCATTATCACATTCTACGTACATAAATATATAAAAATTAAAGTCATGTATAAGAATAAAATTTTTTCTAATTTCACAATCAAGTGGACATGAAATTGGTTTTTATGACTTGCCTGCGACGATAGATTATATTTTGGAATCTACTGGACAACCTGATCTTTTTTATATGGGTTTTTCCCAAGGTGGTGGAATATTATTTATCATGGGTTCTCTAAAACCTGAATACAATAAAAAAATCCGTATGTCAGCTCTTTTAGCACCAGCCGTATATCTCGGCGCTCTTAGTGGTGTTGTACATATTCTTTTTCAGTTTTCATATCCTTTGTCGGTGAGTTTGAATTTGAATTGCTTGATATATTTCCACTATTAGTTATTTACTGTTGCTTATAATCAATCATATTTAATTGCGTTATAGAAATTCAAGTAATGAACCTTACTTTTGATTAATACCAGGCACTTATAGAGACCATAGGACATTTCGAGATAGTGCCAGCCTCATCTTTGTGGAGAGTTGTCACGCATATATTTTGCAGTGAGGGAGCTATTACGCAATTCTTATGTTTTTCAATATTATTTTCACTTGCTGGAGATGGCACTGATGAAAAAGATCCAGTAAGTATGTAAAAATTCTTCTTAATTATATGAAGAATAAATAATATCATTATTCTTTCCTACGTCGTATATCATTACAATATCAGATGAGTCAAATAGAGTATTACGTATTTTTAAAGAAATGTTTATACTTTAAAAATCTCGTGAGTAACGTTTATGAAATTTTCAGGCAAGTTTGGTTAAGTACTTGACGTATTTTCCAGCCGGAATTTCTACTAAGCAGTTTTTCTATTTTGGATTTTTAAATCTTAATCCAGGTCAGCATTAAATGCATTTATCATTTATTTATGATTGGAAAAGTAGAAAAGAAAATGATTTTTTTCTGGCATAATTCATATCAATATAAAAAATTATAAGATTCTTATATCTAGGTCATTTTCGTCAATATGACTATGGAAGCACTGAAAATATGAAAGTATACAATGCACAAGATCCTCCGGAATATCCTATAAATAAAGTAAACATACCGCTAGCTATTTTTCAAGGTCTTAATGACATCATAATTCAAAATCAGGTAATAAATTTTGTTATTTGAATACCGCTGTGAAATACTATATGCCAGCCTGAAGCAAACATTGGTATTGAAAAATAAAACATTTTGTAATTTTACAGGATATTGATATACTTGTTAGAAAGGTACCTAACGTTATCTATAGAGAAATGATAACCAGGAAGAAACTTTATCATTTAGACTTCATATACGGTCGCGATATGCGAGAACTCTGTTATTTTAAAGTCTTAAAGCTTTTCGAGATGTACAGGAAAAAATAAAGCACTGCATGATTGAGACTACTTGAATATATTCTGCGTTATACTACTTGCCTATTCTCATTTTCACGATTTACACACAAAAAAGCAATTCTATCCAATAAATAATATGAATGAGTTCATTATAAAGATTTTTCAGTGATTTTGTGAATGGTAATAGTCGCCTTGTATGTGCAATAGAAAAAAACATTTTATTTTAATTTAGTATTGAATATATGTGGAATCATTTATGTATTTGAACAAATTTCAGAAAACGATCAAGTCACACACTTAATATTGAAATAATGCTTTACTTGTCATTATTATAGTATTCAGTGGTATATAATATAGTAGTATCAATTTAAAGAATTTTAAAATGCAGTTTTGACGACTTGAACAATTAAAAATTAAAAGGGGTTGGAATTGAATTTTTTTTTATAAAAAACGTTTTTAGTTGATTAACTGTAATTATAATTTAATATTTCTGTCAATTGAACCATACTTTAAGTTTTATAAAGTCAACAATAATTCATCATTCAAGATGACTCAATCCGTTCAAAATTAAAGAGTTTACAGATTTTATCTCTACAAATTGAACTGTTGCAATTCGAAATCCTTAGTAGTTAAACAAACGTAAACGTCCAAATGATTCAATTTCAAACTCCATTAAAATACTGTTTGAGTCTCAAAAATTCCATCTTTAACCCATTAAAATTTTAACAATTTTAATTAGAAAAAAGAACAATTATTTAATTAGTAGAAATATTTGACTGTTCATACAAAACGAGCAATTATAAATCAAATATTTAAAACTGGACATTTTGAAATAGAAAGCCTTGAATCGTGAAAATTTTAAAGAACTAAAAACTTCGAATGTTACAATTTTAATAGATTTATTTTGAAAATTTTTAATTTGTAAGTGACGTAGTTAAATTTTAATGTATAAATAGCAACTTCACACTTAGTAATTTAGAACAAATCGAGTAATTTCAAGAAATGTTTTTTTTCAAGAGAAGTTTTGAAAAGATTCGAAATTAATGTAAATCTTGAAATGATTTCAAATAATTGAAAAAAATGTACATTTTTTTGGGTTTGGAACAAAAAATCTAGAAGCTTTTTAAGAATTGTGAAACTTTTTATAAGAATAAACAAATTATCTTACGATTCCTGGAAAAATTAAAGAGACTTTTTATTTTGAAAAATTCTAATTTGTAAATGACATTGTTAAATTTTGATGTATAAATAGCAATTGAACACTTAGTAATTTATAAAAAAATCGAGTAATTTTAAGAGATGTTTCTTGTTAAGGGTAGTTTTGAAAAGATTCAATATTGATGTAAATCTTGAAATGATTTCAAATAATTTTAAAAAATGTACATTTACCAGGTTTGGAACACAAATTTTAGAAGCTTTTCAAGAATTATTGTGAAAGGTTTTACGAGAATAAAAAAATTTTCTTACGATTCATGTGAAAATTAAAAAAGGACTTTTCATTTTTAAAAATCAATTGTAGGGAAATATTTAGACATATTTTCAAAGATTTCCAAAATTGTAAAAAAAAAAACTGGCGGAAAAGAAAATATGTGAAGTAGGGGAGGGAAAATTTGCGATAGGGAGGTTTCGACGACTTAATTAAGTTTTCTTTAAAGTAGTTTCAAAAAATTATTTTAAATAATAATTCTTTACATTTTTTTATAAAGAAAAAATTGATTTCAAACGCAATAAACGTACGGAAGTTAACATTGCGCTTCTGACCTTCTCTTGAAACGGATTAAGAGGATATATTTGGCCCTAAATAAATGAGTTCTGTCTGCAGCTTAAATCTTGGCGCCAGCCGGCGCTGCCCAGAATGTGGTCCTATGTACTTACATTTTTCTGTAGTATGGATTGCATATATACGTGAAAACGTGCCAAAGTAAGCATCTGTGAAGGATTGCAGCCCAAGTTTCGTGCTCTTAGGCAACCGTCGTTACGAGTGAAGCAACACGTTGTACAAAACTTGAACTATTTATCAGAAGCTCAGAGAGCAAGGACATCAACGGGACTTCCAGAAAACGAAGATGAAGATTAAAGTTCAAAATTTGCTTTTAACTATGTTCTTGTCGAGCTACAGGCGTTGGCTATGATGATAATAGATGCTACAACAATACGCGAAACTGCGTGCAGCCAACTTGGGCAATTAGTTCACGACAATATTTGCCGACGTTTCCGTTTCTGCTGCTACTAAAGGGGCTGCAGGTAGTTGAGGGAAGTCACATATATTGCACCTGTGGATCAATGTGATTCTGTATAGTACTGCTTCATTGTTGAATGAACGCGATTTGTGTGGATAAATAGAGCCTCAATTAATCTCGAGGAGGACAAAGAATTATTAGTTGCATGGATAAAACATTGATTATCTTGTACTGAGAAGAATTATTATTATAATAAATCATGATTTGGATTTGAATATAGAGCCATACTGCCGTACAAACTGAACAGTTATGTATCCTGTTAGCAAAATCTCTACTAAATTTAGTATACATGTAATGGAAACAAAAATGCACCACATGAAATTAAATTTAGTATACCAGCGTACAGTGAATTTAGTATATTTATACTGAATTTAGTACACGCGTATACTAAATTTCATATACTTCTATACTAAATTCAGTATGAATATACTCAATTTACTGTACGCTGGTATACTAAATTTAATTTCATGTTTTGCATTCTTGCTTCAATTACATGTATACTAAATTTAGTAGAGATTTTTCTAACAGTGTAGGTGCTCTCCGAGTTGAACGGAGATATTCCAGAAAAACCATTTGCGCTAAGAACTTTAGTATAGGAACACATTTTTATTATTGCAAGAGACCCTTTTTGGTAAAACGCATTTGATCTTTCTGATTTTTTGATAAAAAATTGATTATTTGAACAATTTCTATTGAAAAATGTACTTGCGGATTTTTTCGGAACCAAATCCCAGCTAAAAAATACGCAAAGTCGCTTGCGGAGTGTTTCGCTGTAAAGTTATCAAGCGTCGGCCCTCGATACAAGAGAAATCCGCAAACGCCATGCGAAGCATGGTGGGGGCTAGAACTTCTTCAGAGTCGCACTTCATTTTATAACTTATTTTCAGCATGAATAAATTGACTGCATATACGCATTTCATGTTGTAAAAAATATTTTTCTTCTAATTAAAAGCAAGTTTAATACTCGCTGGCAAAAAGAAGGAAAAATATTATAGTTATAAGTACAATTAATTTTATAATATCGTCATAGACGTGGATTTTTCCAAAGACTTGTACGATTTTCTATTCGAAGTGATATGTGCTTTAGAATGATAATTTTTGAATACAATCATAATTATAATATTATTTCACTATTAATTGAACAACACTTACTAATAATGAGATATTTGTAAGAAAATAAAGTAAACCCCAAAATCTTGAAAATTCTTTCAGATTTTGGAAATACCATTATATATTTTAAAATCTTCGGAATACTGTGAAATTCCGGGATTCTTGTGGACGAATTCCTTGATGAGCATCAAAATATGATAAAATTCCGTGAAATTCTGTGAAACCTGAAATTGTAAAATCCTTACAAATAAACACAGGAGAAGGCGAAAGATTTAAGTAACCAGGTGTTTTGTCGTAATTTGATTTTTGATTTAAAAAATTGCGCGCCCCCCCCCCCCCCGCGGGACAAGAAAAATAGTTCAATTTTCAATGATATCAAAATTGCAACACCACCTGAAGTATAAAATCTGTAATTTCATTATTTCCCCACAAAATTTAATAATAACTGATCAAATTGACTCATCTTTAAAGAAGCTCTTGAATTTCCCTAGTTTTCAAGTGTCCCTCTTAGTTTTGCGGTTAAAACTTTTCACGAAAATTAATTAAATTGTCTATATGCAGAAATATTATTTAAAAAATAATAGGCCATAAGAATTTGTATTTGTTTCTTAACACATTAGGTAAAATACGACTGTATTCTTCGAGGGCACGAAATAATTAAAAATATTGGAAGTAAGGGGAAAATGCTTTTAAATAAAAATAATGTAGGTACCATATTTAATTCACTATAGAGCTCCTTAAATTCCTAAGATAAGTAAGTCAAGATATATATTGTGTTTTCAACAAAATAGATCAATTTTCTTCCAGAAAAAATTTTCTACCAAATACTTACATTTTCAATGCAAAAAGACGATTTTTTCGAACACTGTTGAATTCTCAAACAAGAAATACGACTTTTTCACCATTAAAGATAAATTTTTAATTTGGAAGGACGAATTTTTAATTTTAAAGGACGAATTTTTAACAAAAGAGTTGAATTTGTGACAAAAAATATGACTTTAACAAAATAGTTCAATTTGTACCTAAAAAGATAAGTCTTCAACCAAAAATAGAATTTTTGAATTTTTAGTTTGAAAAGTTAGTTTTCAGGGGAAAAAAAGGTTTTTCAATCAATTGAATTCAACCTAGAACTACAAATATTTGAAATAAATAGTTAAATCTTCATCCGAAAAGATGATTTTCCAACAATGAAACTAACTGTTTACCCAAGAAGACGATTTTTCAACAAAATACATGAATCTTCTACCAAATAGTTTAATTTTCATTCTAAAGAAGGTAAATGTTCTACCAAAAATTGAACAAATGAATTTTCAGATTAAGAATTATTTTAATTATAATAAAATGAATTTTCAATAAAGATAGTTCAATTTTTAAACGGAAAGGTGATTCTCAATAAAAATAAAAATTCTCAATTAATGAATAATAAAGTGGTTCAACGTTCAATCAAGTATATGCAGTTTTAGCCAAAAAATATGTATTTTCAAATATGAAGAATTAATTGTCAGGAAAAAAGTTCCGATCTATTGAATTCAACTTGAACCTACGATTTTTTGAAATGAATAGTTGAATCTTCATCCGAAAAGATGAATTTTCCACAACGAGATTCAATTTCTACCTAATAGTTCGTGAAAATACTTCAGTAACACATGACATCCTTCAAAACCCTTTAAAATCCCGTGACTTATTTCAAAATCTTTTTTAATCCCATACAAAATCTTCAAAAGTCGTAAAAATCGTTGAAATCGCTTGAAATCTTCAAAATTTCATATGAAATCCGTTAAAATCCTTTTGGAAACGTGGAAATATTCCAAAATCTCTAAAACTCGGACGAAATCCCGTAAATTCTGTGACATATTTTGAAATCTCACGAGATAACTTGGAGTCCTTGAAATCGCTTTGAAATTAATACAAATCATAAAAATCTGTGTAAATCTTTTAGAATCTCTTAAAATCCCGTACAATAAATCAAATCTATTAAATTCTTTCACAAGTCATTAAAATTGTATTGAAAAGTAATATTTTTTTCAGTCGAAAATTCATCCTTTTGGATTGAAAATTGATCTATTACGGTAGGTACTTTATCCTTTGTGTTTAAATATATGAATAAATTTGAAGTTTTTGAATTCTAATCTGAAATTTAATTGTGTTAACATGTTCAAAAAAGATAATATGTTAAAAATGGTACAATATTAAAATATTATTTTCTGAATATTGATGGTCAAAGAAAATGAAAATCTGGTGAGGGAAAAGTCAGAGAATGTTCAAAATAAAGTTTTTTGGCCACCCTGGAGGAAGAACATTAAAACAAAAAATAAATTTGAATAGTATACCATATATATAAGTCATATAATAAGTTTGGATGACTTCTGAATTGGTTTAAATCTTTGCAAATTATTCTTGACTTTTTAGTGCTTGGCGTCATTAATTTGAAAAAACATTTTGAATATTTGGAAACAAGTCATCCACACTATAACTTCAGGCAACACCATTAATTGTAGAATTTTGTGTACACATATATATGCGATTTTTGTTATTATTATAAAATATAATATCTCGCAAAAGAAAATATTAATCTCATATACATATATCATCTACTACATTGCCATGTAGCATCTTGTCATGTTTAGCGTGAGATACTCAAATTCTGGTAGAACATTTTCAAGTACTTTCTAAATGATAACAGTTTAACATTTAAAAAAATGGTTTTCCTTTCTAGATCCAGTGTTCATGAGATTTGTTTCTACAATTGGCCTACATCAGATAACGTTTTGAGTACTTCTAGACAACTTGACCTCTTTTATGAGGATTTCTCACAAGGCGGGACAATATTATTTATTACGGAATATCTAAAACGAAAATTATATTTTTTTAAATCCGTTTCTCGACTCTTATAATACCAGCCCTATACCTCAGCGGTCTTAGTCTTTTTCTGAGTAATCTGTTTAAACTTTTTTATTCTCTCTCGGTGAGTTTTTGGTTTTTATTTAATCAGGCTAACTAATAAATCGGTACTCATAATAATTCAAATTGCTTGCGAACTTCATTTTATTATTCATTTTGTTTTAAAAACTTTTCTTCTCATTTTAAAATAATTTTACTATCATAACTAATAAATGACGACTAATTGATCGATCATTAATTTTTCTCCGGCATTATTAGAAAATGTGGGACATTTTGAGTATTTTCCCGAGACTTCTTTATTGAGAATGCTCAGAAACCCTTTTTGTTTATTGTACTCTAGAAAAGAAAGCAATAGATTTGCCATGAAGAAATTAATTGATGCTAATGGCAACAGTATTTATTGGTATTATCGTATTTATAGGTTATTTTCGTCAATATGACTATGGGATTACCAAATATTTTATGGTTTGCTACAATCACTACAGCCACGTGAATGTCCTATACATAAAACAGATATTCCGATGGTTCACTGTAGCTAGAATTTGATAGTTCACTACGATGACTACAGCCACCTAAATGTCCTATACATAAAGCATACATTCCGATCGTCATTCTCTAAAGCCTAAATAAAATTTCACTCATTAATCTGGTGGCCTACAAAATAACAATTTTTTATATTTAACAAATAACTATACTAATATGTTTTATTATCTTCTAGGATATTAATTTACTTGCATCGAAGGTATTTAAAGTTACCTATAGAGAGATGCTAACCAAGATGAAACTTGGATTTAATATACGTTTCTGATATGCAAGAACTCGCTTATTCACAAATTTTTAGTTTTCTCTTTAAAACTTTCAATGCATTGTAACAATGTATTCAAAACTTTCATTGTATTAATACTGTATTCCATATTTCTCACATGAGAATCCTTTTGAATTTGTAATTGCTATTATGTTATTGAATAATATTTTTTTAGGACAAAGCATATTTATATTTTTTAATCACATTCATGACAGGTCTACTGAAGAAAAATTCTGTTAGTCAATATCTCAAATCAAAGAAATTCATATCTCAAAATAAAGTGTTGATCAAATTGGTTTTTATGACTTATGGTTATCGGCAGCGATAGCCTTTATTTCTTCAGGTGAAGATTAGTTTTGTTGGCTTAATAACAAAAATGACATGACATGACAAATTTAGTATGCCAATAAGGCAGATATCAATATAATAATGTTTGTACAATTTAAGTGAATCACATAAAATCAATAAAAATATGCCTTGATATCGATATGCCAATCGTATAAAAAGCACTCAATGAAGCGTTTCTTGAAAGTAGACCGAGTATGTCTCACCTGCTCTTCCATTTCTTTCATAATTACAATAACAGGAAACAATTAAAACCCTTGAAACATTCCTCTTAGTGCAATTTTTTCCATTTTTCGAATATGACAACCAATATATTAATATCAATGATCGCTGTTGGTGGTTTCGGTCTGTTTGTGAAATGCGGACCTCCGGATTCTTAGCAGCAAATAGTTAGTTTAATTAAATAACAAACCTTTTTCTACTAACGAAACATGAATAACTGACAAAAAAAATTCAGTAAAACAAGTACATCACCTATATGATTTAAATCGAGTTTCCTCAAAAGAAATTTTGTTTCCAATGTATTTTTAATTCAATGCTTCAGATTCAACAATTTTAGGAATTTTTCAATGCAATAAAATTCTTTCTTCTCAGAACTAATATTCTTGAATCCAAATATTTACTGAATCCTATGGAAAACAATGCATCTAAAGATATCAGTTGTTTGAACCATTACTTTTTTCATACCATGATAATAATCCTTTTCAGAAAAGTATTACTGATGATTATGGCCATTCTTTTGAAGAGCATTATGTTACAACGGAAGATGGTTATATTATCACGGTGCATCGATTATTTGACAATCGTGTAAAATCTCAATCTCAAAAACCAGTAGCACTTTGCGTCCATGGTACGATGGGAAGTTCAGTTGACTGGGTTCTTTCTGGACAAAACGAAGCAATTGGTAAAGTTCAAAATATTTAAAATTATATTACAAACGTAAATAGATATTCTCTACAGGTAGATAAGTTTATTCCGTAGTGATAAAGATGCAGCGATTTATATAGACCCGTGGAGAAATTAACCAATTTGATCCTGATTCCCGACGTGGTCCCGATCGGGTTAGCCCAATGCGGCCCTGATCATGGCTACTGTTGTGGTCCTGGTCGGGGATACATCGGGCTACCCTTTGTTAATTCATAGTTAGTTTAAAAATTAGAATTAATTAAATTTAAAATTACTCCCTGTCTTAATTAGTGAATATTCAAGTAATGCTTAAATTCATTTGAACAAAATGTCTAAAAATGTATGTTTACGGACGCATTAAATTACTTAATGAATATACAATTATCAAGTTAGTGTTAATTATTGTAGGTATTTTTTAAGTCTGTTTAGGGTTCATACTTGAATTTAGATTCGAATTTTCCGCGCTAATCTCGAATGTATTCGATTAGTCTTCCGTTCGATTATTTGGCAACGAACGGACGAAAGGAAGACAACTTTGTAAAAGTGGCAAACAGTAAACATACACACCGGTAAAGTCATGTGGATGAATCTCTTTAAATAATTCTCAATTCACCTCTCTAATCATTTACGCAAAGTTTTTAGACCGGAGTGAGGTGTTCATATCAAAGTAGAATTATCCAGCTCTCTTAGATTTCCGACAGTGAACTTTGAGAAAGCGTCGACAACTTTTTGGCATTATAACCTCACTTTTTTATACTTTCCTCCACATTCCAAAAAACTTTTCAATCAAATTGTCGAATTTTCAAACAAAAAAGATTAAATTTCAATCAAATATTAGAATTTTCAAGAAGAAGAACACATTTTTTCGAAAGCAGTTGGTTCTTGATCAAAAAAGTTTATTTACATCTAAAAAAGCTAACTTTTCTACAATGAAAGTTGATTTTTCAACAAAAGAGTAAAGTTTTTATGCTGAAAAGTCTAATATTATAGAAAACAGTGACTTTGAAATAAATAAATAAATCTTTAACAGAAAAGGTCATTTTCAATAAAAAAGATAAATTTTTAACAAGATTATCAACCAAATTATTATTATCAACCAACGGCCATACCACGCTGAAAAACCCAGTTCTCGTCAGATCACTGAAGTTAAGCAGCGTTTGGCGCGGTTAGTACTTGGATGGGTGACCATTCAAGAATACTGACATGAGTGCTGTTGGCACATCGTGGGTGTGGTGAGCCCACACTTGTAGTTATTTATAACTACAAGAAAAACCTAGAAACACTACCCGAATCGGGTAGTGTCACGCCTACCCTGAAAGGGAAATGGTTTAATGGTATACAACCAATAAGTTGAACTTTCTACAAACAAGAATAATTTTATACCGACAAGGATATGACTTTTCAACAAAATATATGAATTTTTAGCAAGATAGTTGAATTATCAGCCAAAAAGTTAAATTTTCAACAAACAAGATTAATTTTCTACCCAAAAATACGACTTTTCAACCAAATTCTTAAATTTCCTACCAAATAGTCGAATTGTTATCTCATAAACTGAAAATGAAATAGTTAAATTTGCAGATAAAAACTCTGATAAAAAATTAACTTTGAGCATGAGTACCAATTTTCAACAAAATTATCACATATCTGACCAAAAAGGATAAATTTTCGACGAAGAAGATTAATGTTCTATCAAAAAAGATGAATTTTCAACAAACTACATGAATCTAACGACAAGTTTCAGAATATTTTTCAAAATATTTATATAATGTTTAATATTCTTAATTAATTGTTTACTTCTTTATTAAATAAATTATATTTCAATAATATTCTTATAAATATAAATTAGAATGGGCCTGTTCAGGGCCAGATCGGGCCTTCCTTATGGATACCCCAGTCAGGCCCTGATCGGATTAGGCGTTTCATTTCGAGTCTGGCCCTAACTGGGATACCCGATTGGGCCAGATTTTGCCAGATCTGGCCCCGACCAGGGCCACTCTGAAATTTCTGCACGGGGAAAGGCATAATTTGAGCAAAATTCTAATGAAGGAAAGCAGAAGGAGGAATTGAGAAAGTGAAAGAATATCCCAAAAATCTTAAATTTGAAAATTTGCGGCCTCTAAAAATGGTGTTGTCCATTTTTCTATGACAATTCCTCATCTTTCAACATTTTTGGACTGGGATTTATTGTGTTTTTAAATCTAGGAGTATTGACCCTAACTTTTAAGTGCCTTAAACTAAATCTTCCAAAACACTCATATTTTTTACACTTATAGTGTTTTTCAGGTTTTGTTTTAGCTGACTCAGTCTATGAGGTATGGTTATTCAATGCTCGTGGCGTCACAAATTCAAAGAAACATGTTAAATATTTGCCAACAAGTTATTAATTCTGGGACTTCAGTAAAATTATTAACATAATACTCGTATGGATACATGAAATTTTAGTTGTTTATATGAAGCACTACAAGAAAATATATTGTTTGATAAATATATTCCATGCGGATCCTGCAAAAAAATATTCATATCATCCATTTTTCTTTCAAACTCACTCAATTTATTATACATATATGAACAAAGTTTGATAACTTCCGCAAATTGTGAGGAATAATAGTTATTCTACTTTCAAAGCCTAAAATTAAAATGGTATTTAACGTATTTTTATATAAAAAAATAAAATTTGTTGAGTTTTGATTTTTCATATTCTACAAAATATATTTTTGTATATTATATGTAAGTATGGGTAGATATTTTGAAGCACTTTATGAGATTGCCAGTAGTGTTTACAAATTTATAAAAATAGTTTTTCTTTCTCTAAATCCATTGGTCATGAAATTAGTTTTTATGATTTACCTGCGACAATTCATTACGTTTTGAATAATACTGAGCAGCCTCACCTCTTTTATGTGGGGTTTTCCCACGGTGGTGGAATATTATTTATCATGGGATCTTTGAAACCTGAATACAATAAGAAAATCCGTATGGCAGCTCTTTTAGCACCAGCCGTATACCTCGGTGGCCTGGGTGGAGTGATGCATACTGTTTATCAATTTTCATATCCTTTATCGGTGAGTTTTTATTTTATTTAGTTTAAGTTTTAATAGGATACTTGATAAAATCAACAATAACATTTCGGTTTACTTGGGAAACTTCATTTAGCTATGTCTTTTTGGTTTGAAAACTTGTATTTTTTTGTCAGTTTTTTATTACTACAACTGATAAAAGGCGACTTATTGATCGAAAATAAATGGACAATAAATTTGTTGAGCACTGTTAGAAAAAGTGGGACATTTCGAGCTTTTCCCTGAAACTTCTTTATGGAGAGTGTTAACTAATCTTCTCTGCAGTAAGCGTGCTCATACATAATCTCTATGCTATTGGGCATATTTTGCATTTGCTGGCGATGGCACTCATGAAAAAGATTCTGTAAGAATTTGGAAACATCCTTTAATCACAAAAAGAAGGACCCAATCAAATTAAACAATGATATTTCATAGAGGAACCAGACTTGAAAGTTCTGTTTTGAATAGAAAACTGGGTTTTGTCATTCTCTTATACATTATAAGATTCTATTCTAAAAAAATATTACCACTCTTTTTTATTTTGGTAGGATTTCAAACAAGTAATTTTAATGACTAGTATTGAATTTTACAGGCAAGCTTGACGAAATATTTCACGTAGTTCCCTAGCGGAGTTTCTACTAAACAGTTATATTATTTCGGATTCTTAAATCTTAATCCTGGCAAGTGTTTGCTGACTGTTTTTACTTATTGCTAATCAGTGAAATATAGGAATATAATTGCCGTAAACTGATGAATGTATTTTAATAATAATATTAATTTTTGGTATTATCGCATTTAGGTCATTTTCGTCAATTTGAGTATGGAAGTGCCAAAAATTTAATCGTTTACAAATCACTGGAACCACCCGAATACCCTATATCGATCTACTCGTTTAGAGGGTACCCAATGTTTTATACAGAGAAATGATAACTAAGAAGAAACTTAATCATATGGATTTAATATACGGTTCTGATATGCGAGAGCTTGCTCATTTAAAAATTTTGAGTTTATTTGAAACATATCAAAAGAATGAAACTTGAAACTTGAAAAAAAAAGTTATTTATGTGAAAACAAAGTGTTTTTAAACAGCAACTGATAAATTTATGTAGCGAGATATATAAAACACCTCTAAAGAAATCCAGTGGGACGTATTTCGAGGATTAGTAGGAGAGTTTACAAAGCATTACGCGCTTCAAAGCCATTTTTTGCGAGGATGCAAATAAAAGAAAAAGCTTTTTCTGCTTGACTCACAATCAAATAGTTTGTTAATCTCACATGCTTGTGAAAAAACATATTTTCAAGCTAGAAATGGTATTTCAAATCTCCAGCTTCAATAATGCGAATTGGACATTCTTACTATACAAATTTTTTTTTTCAGTTTGATATTAACTTGATGGAGGATATTCTCAAGTCAGAGAGATTTATAAAATCATCTCACAAAATAGGAACATTGACGAATGAACATGGATTAGTATAAAGGAAATCAAAGAGACAAAGATTAAGGTTTATCAGAACCATGTTTCATAGAATCGCAGTTATAACTGCGGCGATAGAATTAGTCCTACCTTCGCCAAATTATATCAGCCAGATCAGGGCTGCATTGGTAATTTGAAAAA
>CAKNYM010052755.1:389596-405419 GCA_932195095.1 Andricus curvator | reverse complement strand
ATAAAATATATGGCTATTTCTGCACGTGTAAAAGTTGCGAAACCTAATGGTCAATACAAGTAAATGAAAATAATTAAAAATGATTTTGCCAAAGTTATATGGCACACACCACTGACTGTTTACGTTTAGAAGCCCTGGAAATAGCTTAAAGGCCAATTGAAAGGCCAAGCCCGAATAGTGATTAAATCCAGGTTCCAGTGTTCTTTGACAAAAACCAAGTTTCGGCGGATCAGGGACTAGTGATATCTTACATATAAACTAGAAACTTTTTTTCCATCAAAGTAGTAGCCCCCTATCACAAAGTTTTCAGTCCAGTGGACCAAAATAGACAATTTCTGTGTACTTTGAACTGCTGAATCTGGAACCTCTGTCAGAATTGCATAAAAAGGACGTATTTTCAATGACATGTTTTACATAACGAAAAAGGAGCAAAAAATATGTTTTTTGATGTTAGAAGAAAACAAGAGCTAATTTTATAATTCTAAACTCTGATTCGGATTCAGCGACATAAAATCCATAAGAAGTGACCACGCCCAGCTTAAACCAGTTTTCAATTAAATGAGCTTTGCCTGTCCACGTTGCCTAGAAATTTTATTTTGGAGATGACCTCCGACTATTTCAAGCATAAAATTGGAAAAATCATTAGAATCTTTTTTAAAATAAGTCATTTTTTATAATTTCATAGACCATTCACCATGTATATTTCTTAGAGAAAGAGTCATATGTGATTTTTTTTTTGGTTGAAACCCTGTAATTTGGTGAAAAACAACTTCTAAATGCGCAATATGAAGTGACGTTTGAAACAGTTTTGAAATGTTGAAAAAAAAAATTATTATTCTGAGAATTACTGGTCACGGGTACATCGTACAACTTAAGTCCATAATTCAAAAAGAAAGTAGACAAAATTCCTGGAAATCCTAAAAGGGGAACAATATCCTAACCGTAATAGTTTAGAAGATTTTGCCTGTAAAAGTGATTTTTCAGTGAAATTTTTCTCGAAAATTTTATCCTTCTGTGAGATACCTTTTCCTCTGTGAATTGTACATGGAAAATGATGGATAATAAATGAAAACAGGTTGAATTGTGTACAAAGCCAAAAAAGCTTTGCTCTAGCTCTGATATTACCGCAATTAGAGCCGTTCAAATTTGACACATGTTTATTGCACTTTATTCGACACTAAGTTTATTGTAGATAAAGTGCTTCCTGTGCTGCACTTAATGCTGGGTGTTGTGAATACTCTGTTCACCACATCTTAAGTGAATTTGATGCAGTAACTTCATTCTGGTATGTAATGTTGAGAGAGAAGCAACTCATGGCAGTTCAGCTTTTAATGGCAATTCATGCAAGAAGTTGTTAGATCAAATAGATATTTTGCGTTTGAATAGTCCTCTGAGATGCTTGAAATACATGCAAGTATTTTATGATTCCAAAAGCGTAGTGAAAGCATGTTTTGGTCAATATCTGGATCCCAATTTTAAAATGCATATAACATCTTTGAAGAGAAGCTACCTGTACTTACAAATATCCGTTTCACCAAAGGTTCATGCGGTTTTCTGTCATGTAGCAGAGTTTTGTGACCAAAAGCAAATGAGTCTGAGCTTTTTTAGCGAACAAGCTATGGAATCCGCACATCGTGAGTTTAGAGTGATTTGGCAGAGATACAAAGTCTGCAAGAGTCATCCAGAGTATGGTGTTGGTTTACTGAGAGCTATGTGCGAATTCAACTTATAAATAATTATGGTTTAGCTGTGAAAAAATTCCTCTCTAGCTCCGCTGGATTTCGAAGCCATTTCTACATATTGGAATCCCAGCGGAGCTAGAGAGGAATTTTTTCAAAGCTAAAGACTATAACCATTTTGATTTAAACGAGTAGATAAAAAACCATAATTCACTCTATAAAAAAAAATTAAATTGCCAATGTTCATTCAGTTGATAAAGAGTTCTAGTCTTAACTTCGTTTTACAATTATTACGTGTAAGATCATACAAGTACTTTAATTTTCAGGTATAAAATACTCAGGAGACATCCAAAGAATAGAATTAAAAAAAAAACAGCCTGGAACAGCAAGCAGCTTGCAATAAAATAGGTTTTAATACTTTAAAGTAGCTCAATCCTGGAAAGCATATTTGGCAATCTAAAACTATCTAGAAAAAGCTTCCTTCTTTTTCAGGAAATTCGATACATCTTTACTCCTATATCAACTATTTTACACCTTAATTGCACAGGAAGCAATTTATTTACAATAAACTTAGTGTCGAACATAGTGCAATGAAAATGTGTCAACTTTGAACGGCTCTTATTGCGATAATATTAGAGTTAGAGCAAAGTTTTTTATTTGGTTTTGTAGATAATTGAACAAAAATTTCACAAAAACTAACATTTTCGAAAAAAATTCAACTAAAGAATCACTTTTACATGCCATATCTTCTAAGCTAATAGTTTTAGGATATTGTTCTTTAGCCTTTGCAGGAATTTTGTCTACTTTCTATTACAATTATGGACTTAAGTTGTACGATGTACCCGTGACGAGTGATTTTCAAAAAACTATTTTTTTTCTCACTTTTTCAACATTTTACAACGTTCCGAAGGTCACTCAATATTGAGCATTTTAAAGTTTCTTTGGTCACCAAATTCCAGGGTTTCGGCCAAATGTCAAAAAATGAGTTATCCTAAAAAGTACCCTAGCGATGTTTTTAATTTTAGGCTTGAAATAGTCGGAAGTCATCCCCAAAATAAAATATCCAGGCAACGTGGACAGGCAAAGCTCATTTCAGTGAAAACTGGTTCAAGCTACTATCCGTTCACGATACGAAGGCCCCTCCAAAACAGCTGTACATTTTTGTAATTTACTCGTATGAAAAAAATCGCATAAAAATGCAGCTCATACTACGACGAAGCTCACTTCATTGCGCGTAAGAAAAGTCCTCATTTGTTTATGTACAAAAATTCGTTTGGAAAATATCCTTCGCGAAAAGGTAAAAACCGTGGTTTTTTCGCGTCACTCTGTCCTTGCTTAACTTCCGATAACGACATCTTTGAAATGAATAGTTTACAAAATTTGAAAAAAATCATATAGATTCTTTCATATTTTGACCTTACATACATGAAAACAAAATTTCAATATATTGATAACAATTAATGTAAAATGAATTTAAGCATGACTATGCTATCTCTGGTAATATACGTATTAGAGAGTTATATTTTGGCTTAAACTGCTTGTAAAATTTCAACAGATGCAATCGAATAATAATTAGGAATGATAATCTTGATACCTATTAATTAATAACAAATAATCCTGGAAGACTGACGAATGGTCGTGTGGCTGTGAGGACACAGCGGGATATCATAACTGATGGGTCTCTTCATTGAAAAAAGTAGGTACTGCACGAAAAGTTGCCAATGGAAATCAAAGTATCTTTTTCCTCTTTTCAGAACTTGATGAATGAGCAGACCCACCCTGATGTGACTCTTTAGCTATGGTATCCCATAGCCATAGCCTCCTCACACCCACACTAACATTCGTCGGTCTTCCAGGATTATTTGTTATTAATTAATAGGTTTTAATATTGCTATTCCTAATTTTTCTTCGATTGTATTTGTTGAACTTATCCAAGCAATGTAAGACAAAATATAACACTCTACTACATATATTACGAGAGATAGCATAGTCATGTTGAAATGCATTTTCCGTTAATTGTTATTAATATATTGCAATTTTGTTTTCACGTATGTATAGTCAAAATGTGAGTGCATCTATATGATTTAAAAAAAAAAATTTTCACATTGTTCAGTTCAAAGATGTCGTCATCGAAAGTCAAGCAAGGACAGAGTGACGCGAAAAAATCACGGTTTTTACCTTTTCGCCAAGGATATTTTCCAAACGAATTTTTGTACATAAACAAGTGGGGACGTGTCTTAAGCGCAATAAAGTGAGCTTTGTTATAGTATAAGCTGCGTTTTTATGCGATTTTTTTCTTACGAGTAAATTACAAAAATGTACAGCTGTTCTGGAGGGGCCTTCGTATCGTGAACAGACAGTAGGTGTGGACCAGTCTGGTCAGCCGGAACATCCCCGTTTCATCGGCAGGGCATTATGGTCTTAAACTTTCTATATAGTTAGAATCGCGAAACTAAGTTGAATTCTTTGTAACATGTTTTGGATTACGAAAAATAGCGAAAAAAACGAAGTTTCGGATTCGAATTCAGCGACTTTAAATCCAGAGGAATTGACTAGTATAGTCTGTCGGAGCTTGCACTTCTTTATGGGGCTGTGTTATTCCATTTGCGCAAAACTTCAGAGGATATATTTGGCCCTAAATAAATGAGTTCTGTCTACCGCCTAAATCTTGGCGCCCAGTATGTGGTCCTATGAACTTAGATTTTTCTGTAGTGTGGATTGCATATGTACGTGAAAACGTGCCAAAGCCAGCATCTGTGAAGGATTTAAGCCCAAGTTTCGTGCTCTTAGGCAACCGTCGTTACGAGTGAAGCAACACGTTGTACAAAACTTGAACTATTTATCAGAAGCTCAGAGAGCAAGGACATCAACGGGACTTTCAGAACACGAAGATGAAGATTGAAGTTGAAATTTCGCTTGTAACTATGTTCTTGTCGAGCTACAGGCGTTGGCTATGATGACAATACATGCTACAACAATACGCGAAACTGCGTGCAGCCAACTTGGGCAATTAGGACACGACATTATTTACCGACGTTTCCGTTTCTGCTGCTGCTAAAGGGGCTGCAAGTAGTTGAGGGAAGACAAGCATATATGGAATCTAAGGATCAATTCGATTCTGTATAGTATTGCTTCATTGTTCAATGAACGCGATTTGGGTGGATAAATAGAACCTCAATTGATCTCTAGGAGGACAAAGGATTATTAGTTGCATGGATGAAACTTTGATTATCTTGCACTGAGAAAAATTATTATAATGAATCATGGTTTATATTTGAATATAGAACCATGTACAGAGCAATTATCGATATGAGTAATGATAGCGGCTCCCCACTCTAGGGTATAATTTTCTTGATTAGGGAAAGCGAGTACCAACGATCAGCTGCTTCTGAACGCTGTAACAAATACAATTTTTCGCCTATGTAAGCAAATTTTTATTAGGTTGATGACTGTAGTTTGGTCTCCACTCCCCATAAAGTAACATATTTCACGTTTTTTCGATAATTTTTTGCGATTCTATTGAGTTCAGTTGCCAATATACCTACGTGACCGTATAATGAACTATGAACATCAGGTAATGAATCAAGAATAATTAAAAATATTGAAACATCATATTTCACAACCCAAAATTCTCTCAAAACAGGGAGTATAGGGTAATTTTCTACGAAAATAAAAGTTTTTTTCTTTTCAATAAAAATAATGTAGGTACCCTATTAATTTCATTACGGAGCGCTTTAAATTCTAAACACTCAAATTGAAAATATATTGTATTTTTAACAAAATAGAAGAGTTTTCTTTAAGAAAAAAAAAAAGATTTTCTACCAATAAAGATCAATTTTTAACCCAAAAAGATAAATTTTAAGGAAAATAAAATTAATTTTCAACCAAAAACTTGCATTCACAACCAAATAGTTCAGTTTTTAAGCAAAAGATATTAATTTTGAACCAAATACTTACATTTTCATGGCAAAAAAGCGATTTTTTCGAAAACAGTTGAATTTTCGAGCAAGAAATATGACTTTTTTACCATAAAAGATGAATTTTTAATTCCAAAGGACGAATTAACAGTTAAATTTTTAACTGAAACGATAAGTTTTCAACAAGAAATTGAATCGTTAAATTTGTAGATTAAAAAATATGCCCGCCGTGTGGGCACATTCTCATCGCGCGCTGCGCGCGCGGTTTGCAAGTTTGAGCACACCTAGAGCGCGCGACTGTTGGTTCTCGCGCTTCGCGCTCGATAATATATTTGTCTACCTGTCCTATCAAAAAATTACTGATGACAAATTTGCAGCTCTTCTTTGGATAAGCAACTTCTGTCAATTAATTTTTTTTCATAGCTTGCACGATTGAAACAAAAATTACGCATCCTATCAAAAAATGATGAATAACAAATTTTGAGCTATTTTTTAGGTTTACAACTTTTGTCAAATTATTTTTTTTCGTAGCTTGTGTCGTTTGTCCAAAAATTTAATTTTTTTTATTTTTAATGTCTTTTTTCACGAATAAAACAAAAACTACGCATCCTATCAAAAAGTGATTCGTAAAAAATTTGTAGATCTTTTCTGAATGCACATTTTTTTTGTTTATAATATATATAGTTTGATCAAAAAATGGAATTTTTGATTTTCATTATTTTTTGTGCGATAAAAATTTGAATTTTCGATTTTTCAAAAGAATTCAAGAAGTTGTTACAATAATCTTGAAAGGCTTTCAAAGAGCAGCGTTTTCTCCTCGAAAATTTTTTTCATATCGTGCGTTGTTTCGCTTAAAATGTTCATTTTCGTTTGATTTTTTGGATTTTAAAAATGCTATAGCTCTGATAATTTCCTTTTTATCAAAAAAAGTGATGAGGATAAATTGTTCGAGTTTCCAAGTACTTTGAATAGCCGTACATATAGATTTTAAATCCTGAAAAAAATGGTTTAAAAAATTTTGAAAATGCTTTAGCTTTTTCAATTTTCATCCAAAATAGCTGGTTAATGAACTCGATCTTTCTTTTTGGTTCCTAAACACTTGTACCAAGCACAATCCAATCACACGACTACGTGGAGATTCAGAAAAATCCGTGATAGTCAGTTTTCACATAAAAACAATACCTTCTCATTATGATGAGAATGTAAAAATTAGTTTTTAGGAAAAAAAAAGATTTTGAATCAATTGAATTTAACCAAAAACTACAAATTTTTGCAATAAATAGTTAACTCTTCATCCAAAATGATGAATTTTCAACAACAAGACTAATTGTTTACCCAAGAAGACGAATTTTCAACGACATACATGAATTTTCTACCAAATAGTTTTATTTTTATTTTATAAAAGATAAATGTTCAATCAAAAATTGAAAAATAAAATTTTCAGATTGAAAATTGATTTTATCTCCAATAAAATGAATTTTCAATAAAATAGATCAATTTTTAACCAGAGGGGTGATCCTGAAGAAAAATGAAAATTCTAAATGAATAAATGACAAAGTAGTTCAACTTTTAACCGATTATATGAATTTTCAACCGAAATAGATGTATTTTCAACTAAGAAGAATAATTTTCTGCCAAAAGACAATAGTTTTCGACCAAAAATGGAATCGTTAAATTTTCAGTTTAAGCAAATAATTTTCAGGGAAAGAATTAATTTTTAGGAAAGAAAAATTAAATTCCAAATAAAACCTACGATTTTTAAAAATAAATAGTTGAATCTTCATCCAAACAGATAAATTTTCAACTACGAGATTAAGTTTCTACCCCAAAAATTCGTGAAAATACTTTGATATCACATCAATCTATTGAACCCCTTTAAAATCTCGTGAATTATTTTGAAATCTTCCTAAATCCAATATGAAATTTTCTCAAAAACGTGAAAACATTACAAAATCTCTAAAACTCGGATAAAATCCCTGAAATTCTATAAAATATTTTTAAATCTCACGAGATAACTTGAAGTCCTTGAAATTGCTTCAAAATTAATCGATATCCTTGAAATCCCAGGAAATCGATCCAAATCTCTTGAAAACCCTTACAATAAATTGAATCTATTAAAATCTTTTACAAGTCATCGAAATTCCTCGAACTCCCTTAGCATCATTTATAATATTCGTAAATAATTTGAAATTAGTTAAATCTTTTAAAATCTTTGAAATATCGTTCAAATACCCTGAATCCTCCCGATTCTTTAAAATCACTTCAACTCCTTATAAAACTGTAAAAAATTTTGAAATCGCTTGAAATCTTCATAATCCCATTGAAAATCCGTTATAATCCTTAAAAAATCGTCGAAATCTCTCAAAATCTCAAAAAAAAATGGTTTAAAATCTCGAAAATTAAATGAAATATTTCGAAATTTTACGAGATCCCTTAAAATCTTCTGAAAATACCTTTGAAATTAATTAAAATCCCGTGAAATCATAGAAACCCTATTATTATTTCTTTTTATTATTATTATATATATTTCTCAGAGTCAGTTAAAATCCCATGATATTCCTTAAAATCTTTTTGAATCCCCTGAAATCCTAAAAGCCCTTGAAATATGCTGAAGTCGCTCTTGAATTTTTAATAACCCTCAAAATTCACAGAAATCCTTTAAAATTCAGTCAAATCTCTGAAAATATGGTTAAACTCTTTAAAGTCCCTTGAAATCTTGTAAACTCCGTTGAAAAAATTAAGATTCTCTCTGAAATTTTACTAGGTAATTTCCTCAAACTCTTGAAATCTTTTAAACCTCTCGTAATTCTTCAAAAAAATTGCAAATAACCTAAAACTTTTGCAATCCCTCAAAATATCCTAAAATCCCGCAAAATACACGTGAATCGTTCTTAATTTCTTAAAATCCCTTTATATTTGTCAAAATTCTTCACTACTTCTCAAAGTCTTGAAATCCAACAACATCTCTGGAAATCTGGTACAGCTTCTTGAAGTCCCTTAAAATCTTGTAAAATCTTTGAAAAATTGAGATTCTCTCTTGAATTGTACTAGGTAATTTATTCGAACTCTTGGAATCTACTTCCTTATAAACCATATTATGTACCAATATCAGAAAACAAAAAGGCTCAGAAATCCAAATTAGATTTCCAACTATCCGTTGAAATCCTTCGGTATTTCTTTAAATTCTTTGAAATCCAGTGAAATATCGAAAAACCTGATTAAGCTCCTTGAAGTTACTCAAAATCTAGTAAAGTCCTAAAAAATTGAGATTGTGAATTTTACTAGGTAATATCTTTGAACACTCGCAATTTTTGAAAATTTATATCAAACCTGTGAAACCTCTCATAATCCTTTGGAATCGTTCAAAATACCTTAAAACTTCCATAATCCCTTGAAATCGTTGAATATCCCTTGATGTGTGAATAAATCCCTAAAAGTCTTTGAAATTCTCGTTATATTCCATCATAAAATACGTATAAATTCTTGCAGTAGGGGTGCAGGGGTTCTAAAATCTAAAAATCATCCTTACGTAATTAATGGATGTTCCTTGACAAAACATCAGCAGTTTCTCTATAAGGAAAAGAAATTTTCTTCGATTAAATGTTTCTTCATCGTATATAAATTATTCATTCATTACTTTGAGCATGTTTTTGTAATGATGAAGTTTATCAAAAGACTGGTGATGAGAAATGAAGAGTCGATAAAATCTTGAAAAGCTTTTATTTTTCCTTGTAATGAAAGTCTGCCCTTTTATACTTCAGTTTCCCGGAGAACGTACAAAGCCTAAGAATCGAATGCTATTAAAATCCTCAGATAGATCTGAGCAATAAAGAGTAAGGCACAAAGGGCTTCCAAGCAGTTCCATCGAAAAGGAAAAGATTACTGTATTCCTCGATCTCCACAGGGAATGCACAGCCGTAATGCAATTCTCGTGCAAAATTACGCACAAGAGCGAGACTTCGATGCGGGCCATTGTGTCCTCGGGGAGATGAAACGAGCGCGTAACTACATTTCTAACTCGATTTCTGACTGCGATCTTTTGAAACCCCTCGACCTGAAATACTGGGGTTGATTTGAATGGTGACGAGGAATCTTGTCTAAACGTTCAGCTCGGATCACAGCCTTCGTATAGCTTGCGTAACTAGATTAATGCTAAAATTACAAAGAGACGAGATGAAGTGATGATCGAAAAAAAACGCTTAATACACTGGAAACTGGATTTATGCACGGTTTCGGTTATGGCCTTCGACACGAATCTAGGGACACCGCAGGTAAACAGGCAGGGCCGCGTGAACGATTTCTGTTGGATTTGGAAGCCTGCCGCAGCCTGATGAAACTAACGCGGTGAGAGGGCGGCCCTCAGGCTTTTTGTCACGCTTGACTAAACATATCCAACTCTTTCGGCCCCGCGACTCCTCTCATCAGGAAACCGCCGAGCGGCATCTCGAAACGCACAAATCCAGTTCACGAAAACTCAGGTTTTAATGTACTTCGGAAATTAAAGTCTGAAGAATCTAAATACCTCGCAAGTTGGAGCGCGCCTAGGGCGCGCGACTGTTGGTTCGCGCGATTCGCGCTCGATAATGTATTTACCACATATTTATGCACAGATCTTTTAAAATTGAAGGTCAAAGTATCGAAAACCGTAATTCGGTGATTGTGAAATCTCTTTTGTTAAAGCTCCTTCGGCTTTAACAAACACATTTTCATCACGTATCTCGTGCTTCGCACTCGATTTTTTTCCAAAATCTGAACGTTTCCGCTTTATGTTCATCACTTTTATATCAAAATTATATTACATTTATTTATGGACCTCGGCCTGGAATTGCTTAATCAGATATTGTAAAATGAAGTACAAGTTTTATTTATCATGACTAATTTAATATTTGTTTCTTATTTTGCATTAAATGTTATTCTCATCTACCCTGACAAATGTATTATTTCAATGAATTTATATTATTACAATTCATAATATGCATTAGTATTGAAGCATACGTATTCTCATTGTCTTGTTGTTATGATTGAAAAAAGAGCGCGTACTATAGGAAATAAAAATTTTGTTATTGAACATCTTTTTGCAACTTGTGTCGTTGTTCCATAAATCTAATTTGATTATTTTCAATGTTTCGGAGATGAGACCTCACTTTTCTTTCGTTATTGACTTGATAACAAATATTTATTAGTGACTTAAAAATTTACCATTGTGCACATAAAGGATCAAATGAATTTAAATATTTTTGCAAATTTTTTAAAACTAATTTTTGGGGACTAACAGATATTCAAAGTTTTTGTAATAAAGTTTATAAATAATAATATTTTTATTTTTAGTTTATTTTTGAAAGATATAATATTTTTCTAAAGTATTTTATATAGAGTTTTTATTCTGAAATAATCGTAAAATTCAAATCTAAAAAATAAAAATAAATGTTTGCTATTAATTTCAAAATTGTTAAATTTTTTTTTATAACATCAATTTATTACTAGTCAACACTAATATAAAATTAGAATTTCAAAATAAATGTTTCCGCTTGATATACAATTTTTGGAAAATGTGCAAAAAACATGTGTTTTTGATTGAAAATTTGATATATATTCAACTTTCTCCAAGAAAGGGTGCATTTAATTCAATCAAGAACATTTTTTTTGCAATTTCCAAAAAGTTATAAATTGGGGGAAAATATTCTCTGAAATTCCTAATTTCATATTACTTTTCACTGGTTATAACCATACATATATAAAATTTGCCCAATTTTTAAGTTTTCCATTGATGTAACATGGAAGTTAATTTTTGACATCAATTTAAATTAATTAACTAATACAATAACTTAAAAAAAGTTATTGAAGAATTAATAACCATTCATTAATGGTTGATTTGAACTCTAAGATATAATACAAATGTAAGTTATAATACACGACCGTATTCAGAATACTTTTTTTTTTCAAAAGTAATTATTTCTTGATAGTTTTTTGATTTTCATTAATTTTCAAATAATTTTCAATTTTTTAAACTATTTTAGTTTTTTGAAACAATTGATTTCTTGTAGAAATCGTAAAATAGGCATATATTATAGATACAATCAGTATTATAAAGAATATAAACAATGTTACTATTTGTCTAAATAATGTATACATTGTTGAAACAATTATTATATGTTCAAACAAATAGCTCATTCACGAAAAAAAAACAAGAAAAATTTATTTCTTTAGCAATTATTCAAAAACTTTTGATATTTTTAAATACCTTTTTGTTTATTAATACCCCTTCTAGTTTTTAAACCACTTCCTTATTATTTAAACATGAAAAACACTGTTTGAATTTTGTTCTCTGTAAAAGTGTCTGAATCGTGAAAGACTATATTCGATTTTGCAGATGCCAAGAAAAAAGCATTGTCGATGAAGTAATATGTATTCGGCGCTTATTCCTGATAAAATTTTACCTAAACTCAAGCAAGATTATAACTTTTTAACAAATTATTTGAACTTACAACCGAAAAATATGTTGGTTTGGATTAAAAAACAGTTAAATTTAACCAAAAAGACCAATTTTTAACAAAATAGATGAATTTTGACTAAGAAAATTAATTTTCTATAAAAAAGACGAATTTTCAACAAAATAAATGATCATAAATTTTCGCAAAAATAATTGAATTTTCAACTTAAAGATCAGTTCTTTACCGAGAAGAAAATAGTTGAATTTTCCTCTGAAAAACCTAGTATTCATTTTAAAATAATCAAATTTTCAACAAAATAGTTAAATTTTCAAACAAAAAGATGAATCTTCAGCCAAAAAAAATTTATTTCGAGCAAAGTCGTTTAAGTTTGAACTAGTAAAGATTTTATTTTTTAACGAAGTATCTAGGGAAATCGAAAATATTGGGTCTACGCTCACGGAATTTCATAGAACCTAGACATCCCCTCCAGATTCCCTAGGCTCACTGAAAATATTTGTTCTACGTTCAGCGAATTTCGGTCAGCCTAGATCCATTTTTAACTTGAAACGGAATCGTTACATTTCCAGTTTCGAACAATTCTTTTTAATAAAATAAAACTCATTTTCAATTAAATTTTTTTTCAATTTTTCAATAGTTCAATTTCCAACCAAACGACATGTTGATTTTAGGTCAAAACAGTTAGATTCGAGTAAAAAATAAGAATTTTCAACAAAATAGTTGAATCCTCAACCGAAAAAGATTGAATTTCTACCACAAGAGATAAAATTTCCAATAAAAAAGATAAATTTATGACAAGACAGTAATTAATACAATTATTAAAAGCAAAGGTTTTTTCCTATTTCGAATAATAAAAATGGTTATTTTAACTTTTTATACTACTAAACATAGTTAAATAAGTCAAATTCAAACAGAAATACGTCCTTAAGCTTGTCCAATTAACATATTATTGATGCAAGTAAATATTTGTACTCTTAACAACAATTAACGTAATCATGACCTTAAGAAAAACCAGAATTTACATATTTTTAGACAGCGAAAATTATAAAACAATTTTCAAGGTTTAAATCATTAAAATCTGTTTGAAAATATGAAAATAAGCAATAACATACACAAGAATATCCAAATTTGTTGATTTCTATAAAAATAAGTTTTTTCTATTTTTCTCCTATGAGCTATGAATTTAAACATATAAGAATTGTTTATACATTTTCAAAATTATTCAGATCAATAATAAAATTGTTCACATTTATTATATGGCTAATCAAACCTGTGATATATGTGTATACCTATTTTGCGACTCCTACAAGAAATCAATTTTTTTTTAAATTAAAATTAGTTGAAACATAAATATTAGTTAAACAGTGAGTAAAAATTGAAAACTCATTCATTCATGACTATTTTATTAAAAGATATTTATTTGGTATGATCACTAACCTCACTGCTAGAGGTTCCTAAAGTTTTAGAATATCAAAAAGTAATGACTTATACCAAAAAGAGTTTTAACTATGCTAAGAATTTTTTCTATACGTATATTAAACATATTAAAAGAACAAGTACGATAATTAATGTCACGGCTAAACCGCTGGGAATATTTTACAATTACTTATAATTTTTTTATAGCGGTTAACTTACTACAAAAAATAGAATGAATGTATTAAAATGAATAAGCCTCATTCCTGATTTACTGTTAAGAACACAAGAAATTTAACTGGTCTTCTTGTATACATATCTAACAAAGGCATGGAGTATTATAAAATATTCAATTTCAGTTTGAGGTTAAACGACGCGATGCAGACGTTATACAAGTTTTATGCTAGAATGTATAATAATTATTTTGTAATTGAATGTTATGAGTCCTAAAGGAAGAGACTTATTACACGAGGGAAAAGGGAATACGGTTAAAGTCCACACGATCAGAGGCTACGTTTTATTCATGACCGAAACCTCGAAGGATCATGCCTTGCTGTAGCCTCAAGCAACAATTTGTTGAATAAACAGTACGAAGCAAGATTCGCTCTTCCCTTTTTTTGTCGATGCCGACATCCCCTTTGGTAAACACGATTCCACGAGGTAATTATACATACACCCCAGGATATATACACACTCAAACCCTTTAAGATGGTGACAGATTTCAGCATGAAGAGTGTTATATTTGAACACAATTAGCTTCTGATTCTAAGGAGATTTTTCTGAATTTTATGAAGCACTAAAATTCTTTTGCAATTAAAATGTATATAATTTTTTGTTGATATTACATCATGTTATAAATAAATGTCCATATAGAATTCTGATATTTTTTCTAGCTTCCAGAATAGTCCTCTGCCCCTTATAAGATTTATAAGTTTTCTTTTTGTGATTTTTATTATATTGCTTGGATCGCAAAATCAATAATTTTATCATCATTTAAAGAAACAAAGCTGAAAACAGAGATCCAATACTAAAGCCCTTTCCCTTTAGAGAGTTTCGAAAAAATTATACTTTGGTGACTTTCATAGTTCCTTTAGTACTAAATAAAAAATAAAAATATAAACAGAAAAAAAGAGTAGGTGATGAAGTTTTACTAACAATATTTTATAAGGCATATTTTGCACTAAATCAACAGGTATTTTATCCACACAATTATAAATAATAATATAATTATTTCTGATTATTATTATCTATTATCCTATGCAAGCATTTTTTTTATATTCTCCGTAGTATATTCAAATTAACACTGCTGGTCCTAGGCTATGTCGAAGTTGCACAGTTTCGAAGATATGGCAGTTTTACTCGTATTTTGGATGAAAATTCAGAATGTTAGAGCACGATATGAAAAAAAAAGCCAGAGAGAGGAAAACTTTGCTTCTTTGAAGCCCTCAAAGATTATCATAACAGCTTTTTGAATTTTTTTTTAAATAAAAACTTGAAATTTTTATTGCACAAAAATTAATGAAAAATCAGAAATTACATTTAGCGGCTAAACTATGTAAGATAAGAAAAAAAGATGAATTCTCAGAAATTATGCTACTCAAAAAGATCTATAAATTTGTTCGTGAACTACTTTTCGAAAAAACGTGTAATTTTTTTTTATTCGTAAAAATCTACATTAAAAATAAAAATAAAGATTTTGGACAAAAGACACAAACTACGAAAAAGGCAATCCGACAATAGTTGTTTATCCAAAAAAAACTACAAATTTGTTCAGGATTATTTTTTCATAGAATGCGCAGTTTTTATTTTAATCGTGAAAAATACTCGTGACATTAAAAATAAAGGAATTACATTTTTGGAAAAACGACCCAAGGTACGAAAAAACATTAACGACAAAAGTTGTATACCCAAAAATGATTTATAAATTTGTTCTTGATCATTTTTTGATGTAACACGTAGTTTTTGTTTTAATCGTGAAAAATAAAATTTAAAAAAAAATTTAATTTTGGACAAACAAAAATTTCTATTTTACACAAGCTATGAGAAAAATTATTAGTAAAAGTCGCTCACTGAAGAAGAAGCTACAAATTTATCATCAATAATTTTTTTATAGGACGAGCAGTTTTTGTTTTAATCGTAAAAAATAACATTAAAAATTAAAAATATTGAACAATTACACAAGGTGCGAAAAAAAATCAATTGACAAAAGTTGTTCACCCAAAAAGGATCTACAAATTTGTTATTATTTATTTTTAGATAGGACGAGTAGATTTTCGTTGAATCGTGAAAAATAAGATTAATTAAAAATGAACGAAGTTACAATTATTATTATTATAGATTAGCAGTTCGAACTCGAAAGTTCATT
>CAKNYM010052755.1:361471-380752 GCA_932195095.1 Andricus curvator | reverse complement strand
TCCTCGGGACCCTCTTGTCTCACGATACCCCACCTATTCCTCGGAACCACCCTGATCTCCCCTATCGAACAAGAACCCCATAACCCTTGAAACTCCAACTACTCCTCAGGATCCCTTCATATCACTTACCCCCCCCCCTCCTTGCATAACACACTGGACCCCACCTATCACTCTGGATTCTCCTAATCTTATAGGACTATGATTCAGAACCCCTTATTCTTCGGTATGCCCCTTATCTAACGGGACCCCGCCAATCCCTCTGGACCCACTTATCCCCCGGGAAACCCTATACCACGGGATCCCACCTATTCCTCGAGATTCCATTTACCCCACGGAATCCCATTTATCTCACAGAACCGCTTTTATCTTTTGGATTTTTTCACCTATCCCACGGGACACAACTATCCCTCAGGAAACCCCTTATCCCACGAGGCTAATTTTCCGTTGCTAAGGGATTTTTCTGTCGTTGCTAAATTCATTATTGACCATTGGTAGGGATTTGTATTGATCGTTGCTAAGGATTATTATTTACTGTTCCTAAGGGTGGTTATTAAACGTCGCTATGGGATGATATTAACCGTTTCTAAGGGTTTATTTTGTTCGTAACTAGGTGACGTTATTAACCGTTGATTAGGATTGTTATTAATCGTTGATAAGGATTGTTACTGACCGTCTCTGAGGTTTGTTATTAACCGTTACTACATTATGTTATTGGCCGTTTCGCGGGGATATAACTGACCGCTGCCTGAGGATGGCAGTGGCCATTGCTAAGAGATATTATTATTCGTTGCTGAGCAATTACAACAAGCAATAACCATTGCCCGTTGGTACGGAGTCGTATTGATTGTTTCGGTACACGCCTCATCCCACACGACTAAGGGTGGTTATTGTCCGTTACTAGGGAATTTTTTAGCCGTTGCTAATGTTATTATTGACCTTTGCTTGTATTAACTTGTATTAATCGTTCCTGAAGGTTGTTTTTGAATATTCCTAAGGGTGGTTATTAAACGTAATTAAGAGATGATATTGACCTTTTCTAAGGGTTTGTATTGGTCTCAGGTTTTTTACTGAATGTTGGTAGAGCATGTTATTGGCCGTTGCTAAGAGATATTAATAAAGGTTGCTAAGGGTTGTTATTGACAGTTGCTAGTGGATGTTATTGTCCGTTTATAGATATGTAGTTGTATTTATCGTTTTTAGGAGTTGTTATTTTCCGTTGATAGTGATGTTATTTTCCGTTGCTAGAGAGTTTTATCAATCCTTTCTAAAGGTTTTCATTAGGATTTGCTGGAAAATGTTATTATTTGTTGCTAAGGGTTGTTATTTGATTGTTGCTAAGTGTTATTACTGGCCATTTCTAGCGGATTTTAGATGACGCTGCTTAATGTTAATTTTGACCTTTTTAGGGGTAGTTATTTACTGTTGCAGAGGGTTATTATTGACTGTTTCAAGGGAGGTGTAATTATCGCTAAGGGATTTTATTAACCGTTGTTAAGGTTTCTTACTGATCGTTGCTAGAGGATGTGAGTGGTCGTTGTTAGGGGATTTTATTGTTAGCCGTTCCTAAGGGTTGTTCTTGAACATTGCTAGGAAGGTGTATTGGTCATTGCTAAGTGTTGTTATAGATCGTTCTTAACGTTCCTTACTAATCGTTGCTAGAGGATGTTAGTAGCTAAGGGTTATGATTATACTTTGCCATGGGTTGTTATTGAGCATTTCTAAGTGATTTCATTGTCCATTGCCAGGGAGTTGTTATTGTGCGCTGCTAGGGGATATTATGACCCGCTGCTAAGGCTTGTTATTGTCCATTGCTAAGCGTTGATATTAACTAATGCTAAAGGTTGTCTGTGTCTGTTGCTAAGGCTTTGCCAGATTCTAGCCTTTATAATATTATCAGGGATCAAAAAATTTATGTGGTATAAGTAAGTAAGGGATGTGTAGGAGGGATAATTTTTAGATAATTCTAGAATTTTCTTGTTGCTTATTCAAACAGCACGTTCATTCCGCAACATCGCTCCAACACGGATCGCTGATCAATCTTTTTAGCAGTCATCCCAGGTGGCGAGCTTTACAAAGTCACAGTTCACACAAAAATACACAAACTAACTGAAAGTCCCATAGTAAGATGCACACTCTTCACTGAAATCACATACACTTAGCAAAGCTCCACACGAGGACCCATTAGTATCCAAGATGAATTTTTGCATGCACATATCATTCCTCTTATACTCTTCGTCACACAGTTCTTAACCATTTCTCTCCATACAACGCTATTCTGACATACAACTTTTGCTTCCTCTGCATCCATGCATTTTTTATACAAGCTTTTTCTTGCGTTTCTATGGATCTTTATACCATCCTTAGTAGGCGACGGAACCCTTTTTTCAGTCAGTATCCTCTGAAATAATATCCTCTTTCAAATTTCTTTTAATTTACGAAAAAAATATATTTAACCTGATTAAAGCAATGAAATTAAGAAAGTGATCAAGTATACCTGCTGTGATTATCAAGAATGATTGGAGTGAAAAGGAGAGAATCAGTTGGAAGAAGGCTGCGAAAAGGAAGAAATTAAATTAAACTCACGGCTACATTCCTCACCCTTCTCTGCTTTTTACCATCCTCACGGCAACAGACTGAATGTAAAATCATTCGTTTTATGACGCCTATCCCGTTACAGTGAAAGAAATTTTACTCCTTTTGCATTGTACGTGTCGAGAAAGGAATTTTTATTCCCTATTTAGTTTTAATCAAAACTGCTACCTGCAATTTCGCCAAGTCTTGAATGTTCCTTTTATTTTCGTCGGATCTGTTAAGCTTTACATACACTTCTTTTTCCTCGTCCAACGGTTTTTAATTATTTCTTCAGATGAAATAGATTCTTTTGCAGGTTCGAGGAAATAAATTGCGCATTATCATGATAATTTTATCGTTAATGAAATATTTAATTAACCAATATAGAATTTTTATTATATTTTATGATATTCAGGTTTTATTGTATGAACATTAACATTTAATTTTAATAGTTTTTGACGGATGTCACGCAGAACCATGTACGTGACAAGGAAACAAATTTTCGGGAGAGTAAAAAAAAAAGATCTCAACATTCAAATTAATTGAAAAAACAATAGGAAGTGGAAGACCAGAAACATTTTAAGAGACAAATAGAAGTCTTAAATGTAAAAGATTACAACTCTCCAATTTTTCACAAATCCCCAAAAAATTATTTGGTCATGAAATCATTAGAAAAAGTAATAACAAAAAAACTAGTAGATGATTTGAAATCAAAATAAATTAGTTTAAAATTATGTACATAATTTTGGTTTCAACAATTTTGGAAAAAATGCAATGCGGAAAAACTAATAATTATTCAATTCAATTATTCAATTTAGGTTGAAAAATACATAAAGGCGACATATTTTTCACCATTTTTGTATGGTCTAAATTAGTGATATAGTATAAATGAACGCTCACATGGTATAGAATTTTCAATTTATTATTATTATTATTATTTGTTATTCATACTATAAAAAATTGGGTAAAGTAAAACATTGTCCAATACATTGATCATATGTGCCTTTTTTCGCGGAATCAAATATCGCAATTAGTTTTTTCGCAACTCGCTTAACTTAATCAATTATTATTTTACAAATTTTCGAAAAATTTAAATATGAAAGTAATTTCAACCACAATGTGCGGTGGAATTTACAAAAAATTTAACCTATTAAACGTGTTTCAAAAAATTAGCACTTATATGGTGATGCCGTGACACCCTTTAATTTTTTTATAAGAATTTAAGAAAAAATATGAATTTTAAAATAAATTTTTTCATCATTTCAATAGACATAAACAGGTCAAGTGAAGAAAAAATTTCATGGATTGCGATGTAAGTATATTTGGGACAGGAATTGCACAGAAAAAACTAAGAATAAAATTTGTTGCAGGAAATTTTTTCGAGCGATAAAGTTTTGTTCAGCCAACTTTGCGTCTTTCAAAATACATGTGTTTGTCATGGAAAAACAAAAGAAAGTTTAATCGGTATTTGTGTAAAGTCTATCCTCTGAAATTAATTTCTGTTGCAAAGAATCTTTCGTCGGAAATCGATGTAAAGTTTATCTTCTGTTTTTTTCTGTGTGGGGATTGGAAAAAAGATGAGAAATTATTGAGAAGTGGGAAAATGAGAGTTTACAGATAAAATGATGGAAAATTTAAGATATAATAACATGAAGATAACATTTTTAGACGGAAAGTAAGAAAAAAAAGGTATAATTTTTTCACTGTTATACATTGGATTTATTTAAAAACTATAAAATCCGTTTATAATTATCATGTATTCAAAGTTTTGTTCATAACTTTTTGCACTTTCAATAAATTAATAGCGAAAAATTATTGTATTCCAAAAAATATAATTAAATTGAGTTATCAATAATTATATGCATGCACCTTGCGAAAAATAGGTTTTGACCATGAAATGAGATTTTAGGATTGTGTGAAAAATTTGTCATACGACACTCTTTTTTTAGTTCCTCTAAACCTACAATTTGCACTATCTTTCGTGAAAAGTATTTTTTCACTGTAAGTCATTGTATTTTTTCCGTATCTCGTATATATAAGCAAATTGTTAAACTAAAAATTGTTTAAACAATTTCGAAAATCAAAATTTGTTTGCACCACAACGTTTCCCGGATTTATGAGAAGTTCAAGCCAATAAAACGTGTTTTGTAAAATCGGTCCAACTCCTTCGGTTTTTCAAATATGCCACTGCTACTTTATTGGTCGGCACAACTATTTTTCTTGTTGCTGTTACTACTCGCTTTGTTGAAATTACAATGCGGATAGTCGCATCAACTTGCAAAATGATTGTGCCAACGAATAAAATAGCAGCAACATATTTTGAAAACCCAAGAAGTTGAGACCAATACCTATTTTTTCAGTGCAGTTATGCCGCGATACCGTTCGTTTTATTTTAATTATTTATCATGTACAAATAAATGATAACTACAAAAGTCAAGAGGAAAACTGAAACCGTCCCTGACGTCAAGAGGCACACTAAATATCGGGCTCTTCCCTTAAATTCATTATTTGACAAGTGTTGGAGATCTTTACTGACAACTTGAAGCGGATGATCAAACGAAGTTCGTTGAAATAGTCGTGGTGACGAAACCTCAGTCGTTGGGAAAGTTCATGCTATCCACCCCGTTATGCTCCGCTTGGAAGCACTAAGTGGCTCCATTCCAGAAAGTGAATCGCTGAATATTAATTAAAGTGGAAGGGTGAAGGAGCGAGAGAGGGAGAGAGAAGGAGAGAGCTCCGGATTGAAATCCGACCCCAAGGGAGGCCAGAGTGCAGTCGTACGTAGTATATTCTCAGTTTGCGTAGTGATACACGAACCTACACGAGACTTGGTGCGCTCGTTAGCATTTCAATTTTATTCATTGGCCTGAAGGTAGAACGAAAAACAACCATCCTCCGCAGTCACGAAACAAACCCCAGAAGTTATCGTTTTTGACCCAGCCAACATCAACATCCCGAGGATGTCCACATTGTATATACGTGCTACTGTGAAACGTATTGTACGATTTTCCGGCATTGAAATGATTCTCTGTTTTCCCTGACGGGAAAAATCCCTGGAAATTCCACCATACGCTAATCCGCCGTACACGAAAAGGGTAATGTACCAATACCATGGTTGGCAGACTGTCTGCGAAGCTTTTTCTGTCCCTCAGCATCTAGTTCGAACAGAGTTGGACCGGATTCAAAAATCAGGGTCCTGTTCGAGCAGACTGTGGATGTCCAATCCATAGCACGTATGTACGGTTTGTCCTGCTGGAAGCCACCCCCGTCTAGGGGATGAAAGGAAAAGAGAAAGCAAAAGAGCAAGCGAAATCCGAACGCCGCTACCTACGCACGGATGAGCAAAAATTGGCCGCAATCTTTGTGCAGCTTACGGACAATTACCGACGAAATTGCTTTCCAGGGTATCAGCCTTTGTTGCCTTTAATGCGTTTATCTATTTGTCATTGTAGGAAAAACGGGAGAATTGCAAAAATTCTATGTCTAAACTTTGTTTGTACTTGGCGACAATTCGCTACCGCGAATCTTGGTTATGTTTTAAATCGTATGAAGTATTTGAAGTTTCAAGGTAATTTATATTGATATGCCTGGCTCTCTGCGACAAGAAAAGCAAACATATCTGATGAAATAACGTTCACGGTAAAAAATTAACTTTCGAAATAACGTTTTACTTTATGCTTTGAAAGAGAAGTTCAGAAAGATAAGCTTCTCCTATTTAATCCATCTTCCAAATAGAGTGGTAATTTATAATGACAAATAAGATAGCGAGCAGTATAGATGTTGACATATTTGGTAGAATATTCATCAATTACACCGGGATCACAAATTTCTTGACAATTAGTTTTTATCTAGCTAGAAAAAATGAAGGTCTTTGGTACTCTGGTCTTCGCTTTGGCGATACTCACTAATTATAGTGGTAAATATATAATATTATAATATTCATATATAATTTCAAGAAACTTTTCAATTGTCGTTTGATTGCAACGTCTATTTCTTTCCTATCAAAAATTGTTTCAGTTAAAAATACGTTTATGCTTACTGTACAAAAAGGTCTCGCATATTGACTATGGAAGTGTTCTGAATTATACCGCTTATTTAATACCTGGGTTATAAAAGAATAACATAAAGAGCCCAACCGAATGAGTATGGGAAAAGTGCCCTTTAGCCTTATCCAATCGGACTTGATCCTATGTGTACGTTAGAAAAAAAAATATTTTTCTACACGAACATCTCCTAATTGAGACATCTTTTGCAGTTTATAAGGCCACTGGAACTTACCAATAACTTTAGTAATATACGATTTATGATTGTCTTCAAAGATCATTATTTTTCTTTTATTTACGTTAATTTTGAGGCCCATGTTCTTCACACGTGAATTCAGTTTTCACAAACATTCTGTGCAAGTCTTCTAGTGACTCTGCCGTAACAACCTTATCATCTGCGAACGCTAACCCACGTACCCTCACTGTGCCGAGATCCACACGTTCTTCGTCGATGAGGACCATTCTTAAGAATTTGTCCATGTGGATAATTAATTATTCAGGGGGGGGGGGGGGGTAACAAGTTATTGGGTGCAAATTATTCCTTGAACTTTCCTTAAGAGGTGACCAAACTTTACTTTGCAAAAATTTAATAACATGTACTTCTTTTTTTCCATCTTTTCGAAAACCGAGCTGTGTAATAGGCAATTTACCTTCACATTTCAACCACAATTTTCAGTTTGCTATCCTAAAACTTTAAAAGTATTAAAGTAATGCAAACTGATGAAAAAATTCAACTATTTTGGGCTGAAATGTTTTTATTTTCTGTTGAAAAGTCTACTGTGAAATTCTTAGTTAAGAATTCTTTTTTTTTGAAAGATTTATATACTTTATTTTTAAGCGAAAAAGACTAATTTGGGCTTTACAAAAAAAAATGTAGAGTGAGTAAACAAAAAAATGGTAATCAAATTACAAATTGCATTCTCAATAAAATATTAAAATTTTGAAACAGATAATAAATTAATTTTCAACTACACAGCTCGGTTTTTGAAAAAATGTGAGAAAGAAGTACTTGTTATTAAATTTTTATAAAGTAAAGTTTGTTCACCTCTCAAGAAAGGTTTAAGGGATAATTTGCATCCAATAACTTTTAATTTTACCACCTCCTCCCCTGGATCCCCTTGTATTGTGCCCTAAACATGCTCCAAAAAAGCAAAATAGCAGTTTTATGTAAATTTCATGCTGCAAACGGTATTTTTTAATATGTTTTCTAAATTAATTATTCACATGGAGAAGTGCCTGAGAATGGCCCTCATCGAAGAAGAGCGTGTAGATCTCGGCACAGTGAGGGTACGTGGGTTAGCGTTCGCAGATGATAAGATTGTCACAGCAGCGTCAATCGAAGGCTTGCAAAGAATGTTGAGAAAACTGAATACATGTATGAAGAACATGATCCTCAAAATTAACGTACATGAAACAAAAATTATGGTCTTTGAAGGAAATCATAAATCATATATTACTAAGGAAATCGGTGAGCTTCAGTGGCCTCATAAACTGCAAAAGATATGGCAATTAGGAAAATATCGTGTAGACAAATATTTCCTCAGTGACAGATGTTGCGAGAATATTTCAGACGACTATTTCTATTGCAGATGGTAAAAAAGTACCTTGTATAATTTTTCTAATAGTCATGTAAGGTCTTCGAAGTCCGATATTTGTATAAAAGTACTTTTTTTTTTAATTTTTTCTACTATGTTCCACAACTTTAAAAAATCTCAAAAAATTCAAAATAAATACTTGGTATACAATGAGCAAACTTTGTGGATTTTTTCGCTTATGTATGTATTTTTATTTTCGAGAAAATTCAACTTAAAATATTTGAATTTCGCTTCAAAAATTGTTGAAAAAATGTATTAAATGCATTTTTAAGAGATCTTTAATTTGACCCCACGTTGATTGAATTTGTAAAAACAATCCGAGATATAAGAAAAAAAACTGGAAAACCATAAACTTGACCTTGAGAGGTCATCTTTAAGGTTAAAAGACAAAACATTTGAGGGAAGAGTTTTCTTTTTATAATGTACACATAGAACCAAGTTCGGTTGGATAAGGCTCAAGGGCACCTTTCACATACTTATCCAACTAGGCACTTTTTTTTTTAATGAAAAAAAGTAAACATTTTTCATATTGGAATATAATTGTTCAAAGTTATAGCCTATACTTTTCGAGCATAATTCATCAAATTTGTAAAAATCATTTGTTATTATTTATTATTATTTAATGCTCAACCTCCCTTCCTCAACCCCGTGAACCTAACTCGTATTTTTTGTTGAAAATAAGGATTTTCAATCATTTTTGCTGAAAGTAAGTTTCCATTTAGAATTTCTTAAGCATCTCTAAAAATATTGTTCCTGGGAGAAATCTTCCTGCAAAACTCTCTATCTCAAAAAATAGCATATAGGATCAACAATACTCTTTTTATGATAACTATTGTCTTTATGATAATTTCAGTCGTGAATGATGCCTATTACTGATTAGGTTTACAGCGGCATCAGATGAAAATAATTTTTTTTTTAGATTTTATGTTTTATTTCATAGTATATTAACGAAAATTATGTATATTTTTATTAAATATAGCCTTCTTCAACAAAAAGTGAATTTACATCATTAAATGGGTGAAAATAAAAAAACCAAAACCATTCGATTGAAAACTTTTTTTGGAAATGGTATTTAGTATTCGAGTAAAAAATTTTTTCCCTTAGTGTCAAACTTCATCCACATCTATGAAAGTAATTGCTTCACCGGGTGAGAAAATAATGAGCGAAAAAAGTTCAATTTCGTAGTCTTTTTCAGTGAGATAATGTGTATGAACGAGTGACACCAACAAAATTACTCATGTAATAATCGATTTAGTTATCTTATTTACTTTCGTTATAGCAAATGTTTAAAAGATTAAAATTTTATTTCGAAAAGAAATCTCGTGAATTTTTGTTTGGCAATGAATTCAAATTTTAAAATCCATCTCTTTCATTAAAAAAGACTTTAAAACTGTCGTTTGACCAGATGACATTCAGTTGTGGTGAAATTCAAAAACCAATTTTCGTTCTACATTTATAAGTACCTATTAAAGTCATTATAAACTTTTTTTTTTAATGCGTGTTCCGGAATGAAAACAAAAATGCATTATATTTTGGAAAAAATTAAACAGAGATATGTCACTGGGTGAACTTTACCCATATTAAAATAAGATTTTTCTTTTGCTAGATTTTCGAATAATTGTTGTACAAGATATTATAGAATAAGTCACGTCCTATCAGATACTTTCATTAAACATTTCTATTCGGTGAATGAAAGCTAGTAGTTTTTTTTTTGCTACAATTGCAAAAATTTAGTTTTGAAATTTTCGAAAAAGTGATGTGAATAATAGAAAAGCGGAGGCTAAATCGCCTTTTCCATCCCTCAGTCTCGTTTTACAGTCTGAAATCCTCTTTTTCATTTCCTCAGACTCCCTTTGGAATCCAAAATCCCCTTTTTTATTCCGTCAGACTCCTTTTATAATCAAAAATCCCCTTCCCATAATGAATATAAAATACGATAATTAGAAACTTATCTTCTATGACGAAGCACAGAGCTTATCAAAAACCGCAAATAAAGCTCTATTATATAATGAACGCGCCCAACTACTTTGCCGTGTGTTTTTGAGATATGACCATATTTTCCCTAAAATCAAATAGCTTTTGAGAAAAATTATTTTTACTAAATACCTACATGATTTATTTGCGTATAATTGTTGTTACGATATTTCAGTTTACTCTGCTATAGAGGAGGTGAACCAACGTCCCATTCAGGGACTTCCTGGTTACAGGTCATTTTTAGTTAAACCAGATGACGTACCTTTTGTTTACATCAGGGGAAATAGTGGTCCCTTTCGTCCAGTCGAAGTCCCAATAAATGTAATAGCAAAGGATAATTTCATCATTGCATGGAAGGACATGACAGTACGTGTTATCCGGCCAATATTCAATTCTCGAAGCGAGCCAATTGCACAAAGCACAGAAACCGGGGTGATAGAGCCTATGAATGCTGATCATCTTCGGGATATACTTTTAATCTTGAACGTGACACGTATAGAAGTGCCTGATTGGCAATGGTCAGCAAAACAATTAATCTTAAGCAAAGGTCGACACAATTAATTTCGCGAGGAAAAATATAAAATCATAATCCAAACTTGTCTTTCGGTAACCGGCTGCGCTCGGGAAGGGTTTTCTGCAGTTTTCCTCTCCCTTTGCTAAAAATCCAAGAACATACGAGAACATTAAAATACATATTTTATTTTACTTTCAATTATATATTTGCATGAGTCATAAGAAATTAATAGCAAACACATTCACAAAATTTATAGAAAAATGATAAGTTGAGACTCTCAAAATTTTATGTTGACCGTGAATAATTTTAATCACGATTCGCGGTAGTGCACCTCAGCAAAGTGAAAAAAATGTGAATATCTTTTCGCAAAAGAATTGGTGCCTACAATATTTAACCGATTTATCAGGAAATATCAGGATAAATCAACTAACTGAAGTTTTAATGCGATTTTTCATGAAATTTTGATTCATTAATTATTTCTAGAGATATTTTAGATTTTATTCTAAAAGTTTCATTTTTTTGCAGTTCATTTGACCTGTAGCCTACAAGATTTAACCGAATTATCTGAAAATATTAGAATGAATTCAAAATTCTAAAAACGTAAGGATAAATTAACTGAAATAAATTGTAGATATTTCATTTGAAATTAATTGTAGTTATGAAAACCTTCTATGCCCTGTAAAGAATAAACAATCCTTAACAAACTTGTTAAAACTAAAGATCAAAGCATTTACAACAGTAACTTGTTGATTGTGAATTCTCTTTTGTTAAAGCTCCGTCATCTTCAGCGAACACATTCTCGTCACGTATCTCGTGCTCCGCACTCGATTTTGTCCAAAATGCGAACTTTTCTATATTATGCTCAAGACTATTATATCAAATGTATATTGCACTTATTTCTGTACCTCGGCCTGGGACTGCTCATTCAGATATTGCAAAATAAATTACAAATTTTGTTTATCATGATTACTTTAATATTCGTTCCTTATTTTGCATTAAATTTCATTTTCAGCTATGAAAAAATGTATCATTTCCATGAATTTATATTATTATAATTCATAATATGCATTGGTATTAAAACAGACAGTTATGGAACATTTTATTGCAACTTGTGTTGTTTTTCCATAAACTTAATTTGTTCATTTTCAATGCTATGTTTTACGATTTCCTTCATATAAAAACAGGTAACCTCCATTGGTCCAGATCATGGTAGTCGCCATGTCGTAGTAAATGATACGCTAACGAACGTCGGATAGCGGTAAACGGTACGCTAAACTCGAAGATCATGCGCAGTAACGTCAACACGTGACTTTAGCGTTTTCCAGAAGCTAAGGAAAGCGATAACGCTAAACTCGCAGAGCATGCGCAGTAACGTGCACACGTGACTTTAGTGTTTACCACAAGCTACGGAACGCTATGCAAAATCTCCCTATTATCGGTAAACGATAAAATAAGAAATCTACTTTTATACTTCTGTTGATTTTAATTTTAATAATAAATATAGAGGTCACCAAAAATTAGTGAAATACATTTTAAATATATTAAAAAAGTCATCAACAATTCACCTAAATTAAATTTTTTATGTACTATGCATAATAATCATTCATTAGAAAAGAACAGCTGTTATTGAAAGTAATAGTAAAAATACATAAATCGAAATAATTAAAATCAAAAGCAAAACCAACAGAAGTAAAAAAGTAGATTTCTTATTTTATCGATCGCCGATAATTATTTCGATTTATTTATTTTTACTATTACTTTCAAGGTAAGTTGTTATCAAAGATATTATATCGTTGGATGTTATGACTGACTTTGTCAATACACGACGTAAAATGAAATGTATTTCAGTAATTTTTCTACATTTCTAATCCAGTCGCAGATGTTCTTCTTTATCATATGATATGCGCGTTATATTTCGGACGATATTATTGTATGTACTATAGTCAATATCTTTGCTATAGTCTACTCACTCTACTCGATTAGATTAGATGAATGACAAAATATTCTCAGTTCGTGGCGCTACCGCAGGATATATTATAAAGCTTGAAAAAATATAAAGTAAAAATTAATTGAATTTTCAAATGAAAGTTATAGTGCCATGCTTCTTATTTTCTGAACTGGTTGATTAATTATTTTTTTAAAGTGTTTGTTACGTTGTGAAATGACTATATATGAATTAGATTTTCAAAATTATATGTACATATATATATATTTTAATTTTCTTTAAAATTAGTTATAAAGGTTATTATTGAATTAACTGTATAGAAATTCAATTTCAAACAAAAAACATATATATATATATATATATATAATGTGAAAATTACTTGAATTTTTCAATGAAAATAATTGTTCAATGCTTTTTATATTGTGAACTGATTACTTAATTATTAACTGATTCTATTGAAACTTACATTTTCTGGAAATAGTTTGAAAGGTTATTGATAATTCAAATTGTCAGAAATGAGAGTTCAAATTTGAAAAAAAATATAAAGTAAAAATTATTTGAAAATGTTTCAATGAGAATTAAAGATTAATACTGCGACTAAATACTGCGTTTAAATTTTTTCGAAAATTAGTATAAAAAGTTGATAATAATTCAAATTTTCATAACTGAAATTAACTGTTTAAATATATATAAAGTAAAAATTATTTGAATGTTTCAATGAAAATAAAAGTTTCATGCTTTTTATGTTGTAAACAGTTTAATTAATTGAAACTTTAAATTAAATAAAGATTGAATTTGAATTTTTTTCAATTAAGTAACATAAATTGATTATTTACTTGAAGGTTATGTAATTGCATATGGGCTATTATTTTTATAATAAAAGTATATGAATTAAAGTTTATGAAAAAAGTTTATGAATTAAATGTATAGGAATAAAATTTCAAATTTAAATGAGAATATAATGTAAAAACTATTCGAATGTTTTAATGAAAATAATTGTGTAATGCTTTTTATGTTAGGAACTGATTAATGAATTATGAACTGATTCTATTGAAACGTACATTTTCTGGAATTAGTATTAAAGGTTATTATTTGAATCAAATATTCAGAAATGAAAGTTCAAATTAAAAAAAATATATGAAATTAAAATCATTTGAATGTTTTAATGACAGTTATAGTTTAATGCTTCTTATTTTGTGAACTGATGGATTATTTTTTAGCTGATCAATTTTCTTCAAAATATTAAATTACATGAAGATTGATTTTGATTTGTTTCAATTAAGTACACAAATTTATTATTTACATCAAGGTTATGTAATTGAATATGGACCATAATTTGTATAATAAAAGTTTATTTACATCTATTCCAATTACGTCATTTCTGTCAATGTTTTTGATATTGCGAAATGATTATCTGAATTTAATTTTCAAAATTATATGTAAATATGTTTTAATTTTTTCTCAAATTACTAGAAAAGGTTACTAATTGACTAAAGATTATGTAATTTATCTAATAGGAATTTATTTATATTTAAAATAACCTTATTCCCGTTACATAATTTTTCAAATGTTTTTGAGCTTGTGAAATGAGTATCTGAATTAAATTTTCGATGTTATGTGTACATACGTTTTAACTTTTTTTGAATTAGTTCAAAAGATTATTAATAATTCAGATTTTCAGAAAAATATGAAGTAAAAATTATTTGAATGTTTAAATGAAAATAATTATTTGATACATTTCACGCTCTAAACTGATCAATTAATTATTAGCTGAATAATTTTTTTACAATATTCAATTACATAAAGATTGAATTTTAATTTGTTTCAATTAATAACATAAACTGATTAATTACTTTAAGGTTATCTCACTGCATATTAGCTATAATTTTTATAATAAAAGTTTATTTATATTTAAAATTCCTCTATTCCAATTACGTAATTTCTGTCAATGTTTGTGATGTTGCGAAAAGATTATACGAATTCAATTTTCCAAATTATATAGACATATGTTTTAATTTTTTCTGGAATTAGCATAAAAGGTTATTATCAATTCAAATTTTCAGAAATGCAATTTTAAAGTAAAAAAAAAATATATAACTTGAAAATTATTTGAATATTTCAATTAAAATAATGTTAAACATTATTTTATTATTAATTTTCTTTAATATCATTATATATATTATTGATTAATTCTATTAAAACCTAAATTTTCTGTAATTATTTAAAAAGCTTATTAATATATAAAATATTCATAAATGAATGTTAAAATTTCAAAAAATATATAATATTTATATATATATATATATATATATATATATAATATTTAAAAGAATTAAATTTGTTTCTCAATTAAGTAACATAAATTGATTATTGACTTTGAGGTTGTGTAATTGAATGTGGGCTATTATTTTTATAATAAAAGTTTTTTTTTTGAAATACCTCTATTAGAATTATATAATCCTTTTAAATGTCTATGATGTTATTAAACAAGTATCTCAATTGAATTTTTAAAATTATATGTACAGATATTTTACTTTTGTTTGAATTTTTTTGAAAGCTTATTAATAATTTAAATGAAATTAATTGTTTAATGCTTGTTATGTTATCAACTGATTATTTAGTTATTAACTTATTCTATTAAAACTTACATTTTCTGGAATTTGTTTAAAAGGTTATTAATAAATAAAATTTTCATAAATGAAAATTCAAATAAAAAAAAAACATTGAGTAAAAATTATTTGAATGTTTTAATAAAAAATATAGTTTAAAGATTCTTATTTTGTGAAATGATTAATTATTTATTAGATGATTAATTTTTTTCACGATAATAAATTGAATAAAGATTGAAATTCAGTTGTTTTCTAAATTAAGTAACATAAATTGATAATTTACTTGAAGGTTATATCATTGAATATTGGGTATAATTTGTATAATAGAAGTTTATTTATATTTAAAATACCCTTATTACAATTAAATAATTTTTCAAATGTGCCTGATTTTGTACAATGAGTATCTGAATTTAGTTTTCAAAAATATATGTAAATATGATTTATTTTTTCTGAAATTAGTATAAAAGGTTACGAATAAATTAAATTTATAGAAATGAAAGTAAAAATTTAAAACTAATGTAAAGAAAAAATTAATTAAATGTTATAATGAAAGTCATAGTGTAATGTTTTTATTTTTCGAACCAATTGATTAATTAATATCTGATTAATTTTTTTCACAATATTAAATTACATAAAGATTGAATTTTGATTTGTTTCAATTAGGTACATAAATTTATTATTTACATCAAGGTTATGTAATTGAATATTGACCATAATTTGTATAATGAAAGTTTATTTACATCTATTCCAATTACGTAATTTCTGTCAATGTTTGTGATGTTGTGAAATGATTATCTGAACTTAATTTTCAAAATTATATATAAATATGTATTATATTTTTCTGAAATTACTATGAAATGTTACTAATAAATCAAATGTTCAGAAACGAAAGTGAAAATGAAAAAAAAGTTTAAAGTAAAAATTACTTGAATGCCTAGATGAAAATTATAGTTTAATGCTTTTTATGTTGTGCACAGATTAATTAATTATGAGCTGATTAATTTTTTTCACAATATTAACTTACATAAAGATTAAATTTTATGTTGCTTAAATGAAGTATGTATATAAATTGATTATTTATGTGAAGGATATGTAATTGAATAATATCTATAATTTTGATAATAAAAGGTTATTCATGTTTAAAATACATTCATTTCAATTGTATAATTGTTGTAAATTTTTTTGATGTTGTGAAATAGGTATCTGAAGTCTGCTTTCAATATTATATGTATATATATTTTACTTTTCTATGAAATTGGTTTAAAACGTTATTATTAATTCAAATTTTCAGAAAAATATTAAGTAAATTATTCGAAGGTTTTACTGAAAATAACTGTTTATTACTTTTTATGTTGTGATATGATTAATTGATATGTACATACATTTTATTTTTTTCTGGAATTAATTTAAAAGGTCATTACTAAATTAAATGTATTGAAATGCAATTTCAAATGAAAAAATATATTTTGAATTCATATGAAAAAAGCCAAAAGGTAACGTGTAAGATTGTTTTCTGAATTATTTAAACGTTCTAATATGATAAGGTTTGAATGATTTAGCGATGTTTCTTGATTCACAAATTTACAAAAATGGCCGTGAAATGAGTATTTGGATTCAATTTTTCAAAATAACATGTACATATGTTTGAATTATTTCGCAATGTATTTTGACACGCTCTTCTTTTTCTACAAAAATTTATTTTAACAATTCAATGCAAATACATGTTTATCGATTTTTATATTGAGAACTGAGAATCGGATCAGAATATGATTTTTTAAATTATAGGCATTAATTTGTTAATGATTTAGCGATGTATATTGATGCTTCAATTTTAAAAAATGGCCGTGAAAGTACCCGAAAATGTCATTGTACAAAAATTATGTTTTTTTTAAATATATTAAATTACATAAGGTGCACTTGAAATCTTCAAATGATATTTCGCGATTTACTATTATTAATAGTAATAGTAAATTACACATCAATAGTTATTTGAAAATTGAGTTAATGAGAAAAATAAATACAAAAGTTAGCGCGCGCTTGCGCGCGCACATAATAGTCTAGTGAACCAAAAATTTGCATCCCAGCGTAAAGTGGTTCTAAGAAAATTTGTAGATGTAATTTAGGCGAAAAATTTTGTCAAATAAAAAGTTATTGTAACTTGCGCCGTTTTTCCAAAAAGTTAATTTTTCTATTTTTAATGTATTATAATGAATTTTTAGATTGCTTTGTTTGAACAATATTTTTCTATTCATTTTTTTTCGTCTTCCGTGTCGTTTTTCCAAAAATTTAATTTTTTTATTTTCAGTCTTATTTTTAAGGATTGAAAAAAACTGGGAGTTCCATAAAAAAATGATCAATGAAAAATTTATAGATCTTTTTGGGTGTACAAATTATGTTTATAAGTTTTTTCGTACCTTGCGTCGTTTTTCTGCTTTATTTTATTTTTTATTTTAAATGTTATTTTGACGACTAAAACAAAAACTACGCATCCTATCAAAAAATAATAACTGATAAATTAATAGCTCTTTTTTGGGATAACACCTTTTGTCGAATTGTTTTTTCTTAGCTTTTTTGTTTGTCCCGACATTTTTATTTTTTCATTTTTAATGTTGTTTTTTACGAGTAAAATAAAAACTACGCGTCCTATCAAAAAGTGTTCAATAACAGAATTGTAGATCCTTTTTGAGTGTACAATTTTTTTGAACATTATTTGACGTATCTTGCATAGTTTCACCGCAAAATGGAATTTTGGATTTCTCATAATTTTTTGTGCGGTTGAAATTTGAATTTTCAATTTTTTGAAAAAATTCAAAAAGTTTTTGTGATAATCTTGTGGGGCTCTCAAAAAGCAACATTTTTCAAGTCATGAAATTTTTCAATGTCATGAAAAGAAATCGTATTTTTGAGTACTACGAATAACCCTACGGGAATTTCCGAATCTTGAAAAAAAGTAGTCTCAAAAATTTTTTAAATGCTTTAACTTTTAAATTTTCATCCAAAATGGCTGGCTAACGAACTTACAAATCTTATACCTTCTCTAATGAGAATGCAAAAAGATCAATTTTTCACAAGAAATGGAATAGTTAAACCTTCTGTAAAAAAAATTAATTTTTAATGAAAGAACTAATTTTCAATTGAAAAAATAAATTATTGACCAAAAATATAAATTCCCAACCAACAAGAATAATGTCCTACGTCCAGAAAAAAATTAATTTTTAACAAAATACAGGAATTTTCAACCAAATAGTCGAATTTTCAACTGAAAAAGATAAGTTTTCAACCAAACAGGGAATAGCTGTAAAAAAAAATTTGTAAGAAAAAAATATATTTTGAACGAAACAGTGCAATTTTCAACAAAAAAATTGAATTTCCACAAAAAAAACGCTAAATTTTTGACAAAAAATCGAATAGTATAGGTTAATTTCTATTAAAAAAAAAAGCATTTCCAATCAAAAATTAATTTTCATTGAAAGGATCAATTTTCAAACAAGAAGGTTAATTTTCTACCAAAAAAGATTAATTTCTAATCAAATTACCAAACAAAGATTTGAAATTTTAAAGGAATTTTGAACCTAATAGTTACATTTTAAACCAAAGAAATGAATTTTCAACCAACAATATTAATTTTATAGATAAATTTAAAGATAAATTTTCAGCCAAACATGGAATAATTAAACTTTATGTTAAAAAAAATTAATTTTCATTAAAAAAAAATTTAAACAAAACAGTTAAATAAAAAAAAGAGGATTTTCAACTACAATGATGAATCGTGCACCAAAAAGATTAATTTCCAACAAAGTAGTTTCACTTCCTGGAGCTCACACTCCCAGGGGGAAAAGTCGGATATTAGCCAGAGTTCACGACCGGCGCAGTACCGCGCCAGTTGTAATAGAGAAGAAATACCAGTACTGGATGTTAGTACTATGCCAACCATCGGCATAGTACTGGTTTACAACTGGCCCAGTACTGACTGTCATTACTGATAGAATACCGACGCAAGAGTTCCGCCAACGGTTGGCATCATACTGGT
>CAKNYM010052755.1:341827-361461 GCA_932195095.1 Andricus curvator | reverse complement strand
ACAACTGGCCCAGTACTGACTGTCATTACTGGTAGAATACCGACGCACGAGTTCCGCCAACGGTTGCCATCATACTGGTTTACTACTCGCGCAGTACTGATACGTCCCATGAAGAAATTTTGGACTTAGGCCATTACTAACAACGGGCGCAGTACTGCGCCTGTAATGGCTAGCTACAGATGGCTGACCAGTACGGGCATAGTACTGGCTGAAACCCAGGCCAACCCGTTTCTTTACGCCAATCGTCGGATCAATACTGGCACTTTACGGGCTCAGTAAAAAACGCTAACAATGGCCAACCTTTATTTGCCAAAGTTGAGCCAAGCGTCGCCTGCATACTGGCGCAATACAAGCAATGCTCACCAAGCAAGCAGCGGTCAAACCTTATTTCCCGCATTTATGCCAAGCGTCGGTTCAATACTGGCAGAACTCTGACCTAATGCATGACAGCCAACGCGTTTCTCACGGAGTTACGCCAATCGTCGGTTCAATACTGGCACTTTACGGGCTCAGTAAAAAACGCTGACAATTGCCACAGGTGGAATTTTCCGCACTCCGCCGGAGTTCACCACCGTCGCAGTACTGGACCAGTATTGGTCACCAGTACAGATAATCTGCCATTCGCCCAATACTGGCTAACGGCTGGCTCCACGATCGGCGCAGTACTATGCCGACAGTATAAATATTTAAACAAAATTTTAAATACGTTTGAAAATATGGTTCACGTGTTCTAAAATGTCTAAAAACTGTAAATACAACTGTCGCAAAAACAACTTTTTTTTTTTTTTTTTTTTTTTTTTTTAAGAAAAAAATTCTAAGTTCCATCTTTATGTGAAATTGTAAATGTTCAGAAAAATTACATTTTATGTCAATCTTAAACATTGTAAAATGGTCTAAAACACCTAAAAACTAAACCCTACACGAAAGTTTAAAAAAATTTGTTATTAAAAAATTGTCAAAGTTCACGATCAAATTTCTAAGTTCCGTCGTTAAAAAATTTAAATGTTCATAAAAAATTACATTTCCTGTCATTGTAGAAAGTTGTAAAGTAGTCTAAAACGCCAAAAACGAAATATTACACGATGAAAAATTGTAATCAATTTTAATTATTTATTTAAACATTATTTTATAGATATTCCTGTTAACAGTTCGTATATTTTACATTTACATATCGTCGTATAATAATAAATATTTAAATAGAAAAAAAGAGTTTAAAACTTGGTGTTTTAACTTTTTTGATCTGTAGCTTATGAGGATGGCTTTTGCATCTATTTTCAACTCGTAGGTTTAGCGCAATGGTTAAGACTCCCGACTGCTAGGCGATAGATTTAGGTATAGGTGTAGGTTCGATACCCCGTAGCGTTAGAAATTTTATTTGTAATATAATATTTAAAAATGTAATATATGTATTCACTCTACACAGGATCATTAATATTCAAAGTCAAAATACTCGCAATCAATTAATATTTATTTTTTAAATACCTTTTTGTCATAGTAGTGGGTGCAGATCAGTACAGAACTTAATTATCATTAGCCTTTTACCAGTACTGCGCCAAGAACAACGGTATGTACTGGACCAGTATTGTGAGTCAGTACAGAACTTAGTTATCATTAGGGGTTCCACCAGTACCACGCCAGTACCATCGGTATGCACTGGCCCAGTATTGCAAGTCAGTACATGCCTTCGTTATCACTTGGAGTCTGACCAGTACCTGTTCAGTAATAATCTGCAGTACTGGCCCAGTAATGAACTTCAGTGCTGGCCCAGTACTGCAGGTCAGTACCTAGCCTTATTTGCATTATTGGTTCAGCCAGTACTAGGTCAGTACTGACAGACGTTACCGACCCAGTACCAACTGTAAGTACTAGCCCAGTACTGGCCAAATACTGCAAGTCAGTACAGAACATTGTTATCATTAGGGGTTTTACCGGTATGAAGCCAGTAGTCATGCCAGTATTCCACCAGTACCGCGCCAGTACCGCACTCCGCCCGGCGGTACTGGCGCGGTACCGCGCCGGTGGTAAATTTCCCCCTGGGCTATGGAACCGTTTTGTACAAAATTTTCAACCTAGCGCCTTTGGATGAATATAAGAAAATAAAAACGGTTTGTAGTTGTTTTTCAATTCATAATATAAATATCAGTGGACATTTTAATTTAGAAATTTAGGATAGAACCTAATAAATACGACATCATCCAGACTAATAGTTAAAATTTATTTCAAAAAAATACAAATCGATTATGTTTCGAAAACACAACTGGTTCCCCTGATCAGATATTAAAACATTTTTAAAAATTCCGTATAATTTTTTGTCTTTTTTACCAAAAATTAAACAATAGTTTCATTCAAAAAATATAAAATACAAATCTTTCTACAGCACCACCTATAAAGTTTATATTTTTCTAAAAGATATAGAACTCACACATAATGAAAATTACACGGAATTTTTAAAACTGTTTGAAGATCTTATGAGGGAAACCAGCTGTGTTTCCGAAACGTAATCGATTCGCATTTTTTTCAAATAAATTTTAACTATCAGACTGGATATGTATTTATCAGGTTCTATCCTAAATCTCTAAATTATAAATTTTCCCAGATTTAAAAAAAGAGAATTTTATTCTTCTTATAAGTAGACATTGTATGCATTATATTGTGTAAAGTATTGAATATTATTATTACTTTAAAACGAGTTTAACATTTTTAAAAGAATTTTAAAGTAATCAGAACAATTAACATTCTTTGTAAAATCAAATTTTTTCCAAGTAATTGTAAAAGATAGGGTCCGGCTCATGCAAACTCCCGGCAAGTCACATTTGTAGCAAGTCACATTTTCGGCAACTCACATTGGGGAATGTCACATTTGCGATAAGTCACATTAAGAAAACTCTCATTTTGAAAAAAATCTAAGTCTAAAAAAATTAGAAAAAATGCAGCAAGTCGCATTGTTAGGGGCATGACTCAACCTCAGAAAATATCTAAATTTTAAATTTATATAATTAACAACATTGCAGGAATTTTGACAATGTATATCAAGGAAAAACTGAAAACTTGGCCAGCTTATTATTATCAATGAAAATAAGAAGGAGAGAATGACCCCAAGTTTGATTTTTTCCCTTTTTGATACCTTCTGAGAATTTCTGTAACTTTATAAATTAAAAAAAAAAAAAGATCAACCATGTTGATTCTAAAGATGAATTTTTATTTGGCGGATTTTTTTCCATCGTAGATGATTTTTTTAATTTAAAAATGTTCGGTATTGAACAGTTATAATTTGAAAATCTAGGAATTTAAAAGATCTTTATGGAAAGCAAAACAACAACAAAAAATACAGAGCGGGATACTCTACATGTCAAATGATGTTTAAAATCGTGAAAATCCAGTTTTGAATAAGAAATATTAGGATGGGACGATTTAGGAATTTTTGTTGGCCATTCTTAGAATCATAATTAATTATTATTAGTGATATCTTATAAATAACGTCAAAGTTATAAAATGACATACTTCAGACCAAATAGAAAGACCTTGATGATGTTAAGAAGATCCTTTAATCAATCATCCACGTTTCGAGAGTCAAATGCTCACCTCATCAGGAAACAGGAATCCAAATATAAGTCAAATATAAGTCCTTTATTATTTTTTTACATTGGAAAAAACCAAAATGTCGAAGTCAGAAAGATTCATGCTCTTAAATAAATTCTCATCTCAAGTTAGTTCTGAAGTTTTAATATTTCAACTTTGACATGTTAAAAAGTAGTGAGGTCCATTAGTGTCACATCACTGACACAATAAAAATTCTTTAAATTTTTTTAAAATTAAAAATGGAAGACAAAATAAACGTTCTGCTTCATGATAAGATGTCAACCCTTATCATGGAGCAGAACTTTCGTTCAGTCTTCCATTTTAAATTAAAAAATGATTCAAAGAATTTTTAATGTGTCCGTGATGTGATACTAATGGACCTCACTACTTTTTAACATGTCAAAGTTAAAATATAAAAACTTCAGAACTAACTTGAGATGAAAAATTATGTAAGAGCATGAATCTTTTTGACTTCGACATTTTGGTTTCTCCCAATTCAAAAAAAAAATAAAAGACTTATATTTTACTGGGATTCCTGCATCATCAGGGTCTTTTTATTTGGTCTGAAGTATGTCATTTTATACCTTTTACGTTATTCAAAAGTAATTATTTACTCAGACGCATAACATTGCACTTCAACTTTTACCATATATTAATAATTATAATTAGTGATAATTTCATGCAGTGAATATTATTAATACTTCAAGATTAGGCATCAAACATTAAAATTAAACAATTGGAACTTTGACGTGCCCAGCATTTTAAAAATTTAAAAATACATTAATTTCTGTTGACTAATTTCCAAATTAAAACGTAGAAAATCAAAGAATCTGAATGACAGTACCAGAATAAATATTCTAAAAAAATTCGATATAAAAATATTATCGGATTCTCTCCATTTATGTTTTTTAATAAAAGAGTAAATATAAAATCTTAATAAAAGCAGCCACATACCAATAATCTCAAAAATTTCAGTGCACAATACACATTTTATCTCTGCAACATTCATTTTCTTGCAAATTCCTCGCCATCGTATTACAAGACTTCTAGAAAAAGTTAATTTAGTAAAAGCTATTTCAACATCAACGTTTGCAGAGGAAGAATTCGGGCTATGGGAATACGATTGAAAATTGAAGAATAACGATCACCTCGTGCCGAGCGCGAGAAAATCGAGCTAGAATACTGTAGAGGTTTGAAAGGTTCCCTTCGTGTAATGGCTCTCGCATTTTTGATTCGCGCCTTAGGAAAGCGAAAAGGAGAGTTAAGAAGTGAAGGGTGAATAGGCATAAAATATTGAAGGGCACTTCGTGATACCGTATGGTATTTTGAAAGTATTCAAGAGCTGGTCTCCGTTTCAACAGAATCGCAAGTTCCTAAAAGAAAACTCTGGGACTTTGCCGTATACCTACACTCAGACTGATCCTACTAAACTTTAATCGAAAACATAAGATTACTTGTTTGTTTTCCCTAAAAATCCGTTCCCTGGGATAAGGTAAAGCTCTAACTGGTATCTATTTCAGACTACAGTCCTATAAAATAAACCCAGAGAAGCATTTCACAACATGTATATAGAATGCAAATTAAATTACGTGACACATTTTTTGACCATATTTCCCCCTCCTCTTCCCCCATTTACCAATTCGTAACAAAATGGGTCGGACCTTCTCCGCCGCTGCCGTCCGTCATACTTTTTTCAAATAAAGTAAGGGGAATTCCTATCACACAACTCACAACTTTTAACTGACAAGGGAATGGGAAAAAGGGAAGGAGAAGTAGTGGAAGTGAGGGGAAATGAAGGGTGGTAAGTAGGGCAAATGAGGGGAGGGAAAGTAGCGATAGTAAGGAGAAAAGAAAAGAGAGGAAGGTGAGGACGTGAGGGGTAATGAGAGTAGTGGAAGTGGGAGAAGTGGCGGGGATTAAGGGGAGTTAAACTAGGGAAAATAAAAGGAAATGAGGAGAGTAGGAAAGCAAGGGGACATGTAGGGGAGAGTAAGTAGAGTGGGAGGCAGATGATGAAGAAGTTTTGGAAGGGAGGGGAGACGTAGGTTGAATTGTGGATTGAGGGTGGGGTAGTAGAGGGGAAGTAGGGGCATTTGGGATAATCAGGAGGAGTGGATTGCAATTAATTTTTGGTAATGGTTTACTTTCATGACTTTCCCAAATTTCATAGTAAATGGTTCGCAACCTTTGAGAAGATCTTCTAGTTAAAAAGCTAAAATATCGTTTGGGGGACTCGCAACAAGTTTGATCTTTTCCCCTAAAAATACAAACGAATAAAAAAAAATAAAAATCTGTAAAAATCACTATTTTCAGGTGCTGGTGACAAAAAAAAATAGTTATCAAATTGCCACAAATATGAATTATTGGTAATTTTTCAAGCTGGAAAGGGGTGTGACAGAAGTTTCCGTTTCAGCTTGAAAAATTACCTTTTGGAATGAAAGTTGTTTTTATGAACATTTATAATTTATTTATGAAGCAAAATTGATTTAACATATTATAATTTTCATGTTAATCATAGCCATTTCTAGTGGAATTCGTTAAAATAATTGAAATCTATTATCATTTAAAATTTCAAAAATCTTAATTGGTTCAAATTTCCTTGAATAAATACATTTCTCTTTAAATTGTTTTATTCTGAAGTTTTATTTAAAAATGAAAGAAAATAATAATAAAAATTGAAAATATGTAAAAAATGTTGATTCCCTTTTTTCAGTTTAGAAAAATACAAATGTTTTTGTGAAAACTTTGTTGGTTTATTTTGTAGCTTTTGACAAAAATACAAATGTTCATTGGTTTATTTCTGTTGTCATTTAACGAATTATACGAATTTCCAAAAAATAAATCAACGGTGTCATCTGGACTGCCCACGATTGAAGAATTTTAAATTGCAATTCTATAAAATTAAATAAGTTTCAATTTTAAATCTTCCAAATTAACCTATTTCAAAATAAACATTCAAACTTGTATTATGTTCTATTGAAAGCATTAAATATTTAAAAGTCATCAATTGCAAGTCTTAAGAATTGAAAAAATATTGATTTTAAATGTTTAGAATTACACTAGAAATTAAAAACAAAAGTTGAAAATTACATGCCTCTTGAATATAAATCTTTAAAATCGATTAATTTTGAATTCCATATTCTTAGAATTCAAGAATTTTCAATTGTAAGTTTTCAAAATTGTATAACTTTGTATTGTAAATTTTTCAACTTGAACTTTTGATCCTCAAAATCATCCAAATTTAAGAATTTTCAGTTACACATATAATTAAAGTTGAAGAATCTTTAATTATTCGTCTTAAACTTTGAAGAACTTTCCCTGTAAATCTTCAAAATTGAACTAAATATTTTTTTGAAATGTACAAAGTTACATCACTCTAAACTATAAATATCCCAAATTATTGCACATTCAATTGTTATTCTTAAAAATAACAAAATTTTAAACTGCGAATCGTTAAAGTTGAGGAATTTTCTATTGTGAATCTTCAAAAATGATCTATTGAAAAAAACATTCCAAAATACATGCCTTTACAATAAAAATCTTGAAAATTGAATAATTTTTAGTTTATGTTTTCAGAATTCAAACATTATTTTTCAATTATAGCACTTCAAAATTGTGGAACTGTGTATGTAAATCTTAAGGAGATTTGGAATTGAAAACTCTTGACTGATGATCTTCAAAATCATCTAATCTCAAGAATTTGATTTATTCATCTTTGAAATTTAGGAACTTTAAATGGTATATCTGAAAAATGAAACTATTAAAAAAAATTTTGAGAAGTTTTGACACTTTTGAAAGCTGAGCTAGCTATTTTAATAGTAATTTTAATTTATAATTAATTATAATATCTTAGAGTAATTTGAATTTAAGTATATATTTTTATTTGATAATAAGGCAATCAAAATAAGAAATGAGTTATAGGCACGCGAGGCGCGCTATTTGTGCCAGTTTTTTTAAATTACTAGCACACATCAATTATTTAATATTTTTTATTTTCAGGAAGTTTATGTCTCATGAGAAAAATCTGCCGGGAGTGCAGAATTTTTTATTTTTCTACGGGTTATTTCATTAAATAGTGCTATTCACGATAATAACCCGTAGATTTGGTTAGGTATTTTTCTAGATTTTTTTAGGAATTAAACGTGATCCAAAATAACGTAAAAATTTTAAGAAACGATTGCGATTGTAATGAACGCTAAATAAAACGCAATAAAACGAGATCATACCATTTTCTCGAGTCTTCTATCAAATCACTTAAATTTCCATTTTTAACGACAATTTATAAGATTGAAATTCTTTATTGAAGGTTTTAGATATCTTTACTTCCTGTTAAATCTGTCTTTAACTCTAGAGAACTCGATAACCAAATCTAAGGCAGAATTTACTAAATAGTGAAAAGTCAAGGCCACATCCAAAATCTTGGATAATTTTATGGGTAGAAGTAATTTTAAAAACGGTGAAAAAGACTTTTTTTATAGATATTTTTATTTAAAATGATGGAAAAAAAATCCAAGTACTGTATAACATTATTACAATCTTTTCTTGTGATTACTGTATTTAACTGTATATGTGATATTAACATTTTCAAGACCCTATACCCCACGCCCCTAAAAAAACCTAGCAACCTAACAGGGTTCGTCATGTCAGCTTTCTCTCCCAGATAACAATGCATGCGGACGCACATGGGCGCATGGCGTGCAAGCACGATGTGTCGGTAACAATGCAAGCACAGTGACAGCACGTTCTGAGGGTAATAAGTAATCCCGCATAGTGCCCGCACACGCTCTGCATGATATGCAGCACAGCGTGCGTCTATCATGCTCGTCAGGTAATTAGGGCAAAATGTCGGCATATAGCGTGCGGTGAAGAGTGCGGCACAAAAAGAGCATTATTACTAAAAACATAATATAGCAGTTGTGTAAAAATAAAACTCTGACCAAATTCGCTTTAAGCATCAAATTTTGTTATTTTCCAAGTTTATTTTACACACAAAAAGTCGAAATAAAAGTGAATAATTATTTTTGTTCAAATTAAATAAAGATTTTTTTCTTGGGTTTTGGTTCGGAAAATTAGCTTGGAGTAAAAACAAATTTCGAGGCAAATAACAAAGTCGGCAAGAGTTGTAATTGTTTAAAAATAATTTTTTGAACTTTAAAATTTTAGCTCCGTGAAAATGCACCGTAAGTATTTTATAGTCAAATGATAAACATAAAGAAAAATATACAACTAGAAGAAAAACTAAAACAAAAAAATCTGCCCGCTGCGCGGGCACATTCTCGTCGTGCGGAGCTCGCTTCGCTCGCAAGTTTGAGCGCGCCTCAGGCTTTGTACTTCCCCCACATTTGTGCACAGACCTTTCAAAATTAAACGTCAAAGCATCGGCAACTGTCACTTGGCGATTGTCACAACGTTTCTACTAAAAGGCTTCGCAATACAAAAATTCAATATATCTTCTTCACTATTTTTTAATATATTTACTATATTCAGATTTAAAATTACCGAAAACAAGTTTTTCAAGTGCACATTTTCAATCGTTCTACTTCTGAGATTTAAGTTCTTAAATCTCAGAAGTAGAACGATTAAAAATATGCAACTTGGAAAACAATTGAAAGTAATTAACTAGAAGATTCAAAAGTATAGTGTTCTTTAAAATCCCTTAGTTTTTTAACAAAGGTGTTGAATAAACGCTCTGTTTTGAATAATTTAAATTGTTCGAAATAAAAAAATATTTTCAGATAAATATATATTTCTCGCTAATTCATTATTTAAGATGTAGCAGGAATAATTTTGTGTATGTCGCTTTTGGAATCAACACCAACAGCCATACCACGCTGAAAAAACCAGTTCTCGTCAGATCACTGAAGTTAAGCAGCGTTGGGCGCGGTTAGCACTTGGATGGGTGACCATTCGAGAAAACTGAGTGCTGTTGGCACATCGTGGGTGTGGTGAGCCCACACTTGTAGTTATTTACTACAAGTTATCAACCTAGAAACACTACCCGAATCGGGTAGTGTCACGCCTACCCCGAAAGGGAAATGGCTTAATGGTATACATACATACATACCTGTTGCATCATCAGTTGTGAAAGAACAACTTTCAACACAAGAGTCTCTTCTTTAAAACGTCATACAATGTTTTCTGTTACTTATGTTATTTTGAACATCTTGTTTTCAATAATTATAACTCAAAACACGTGCATGCTAACACGACGCTGGCACGCACGTGCCGACACGCGTGCAACGCATATGCGACGCATATGAGGACACATATGTCTGCACTCTTGCCCTCACATCGTGCCGATCGGTCGACACGCGTGCAAACACCATGCGGGCAAGGTGTGAGCACATTGTTATCTGGGCTACTTTACGCATAAAGCCGACCGTAAATCAGATAAAGCTAACAAGACGCACCCTGCTAGGTTGCCTTTGCCAGTCGCATCAAATTTTCACTTTTTAAATTTTAAAACAAAATAGAAACAATTTTAATTTTTTTTAAACTTCGGTAGAAGTAAAAGAATTATATGTAGAATACGTTTGCACGAAAAATATACCTAAATATTTAACCGTTTGATTGACGAGTAGTAGTAGTAGTAGTAGTCTCACTCGCCGATTTGGATGAAACTTTGCAAATTTGTAGAGTTTTTGAAGATAATCGATAAGTATTTTTTTATATTGGCAAAGGTTCAAGTTCAAGGGTAGAAACTACAGCTTGCATCTGAGGAGTGGTTTTCACGTTTGAATTAGAATCAGTGGACTGAGTTGAAAGTTGAAATGCTTAAAAAAAATGACGACTGAAAATAGAAGAAGAAATGATTGTTAAAAGAAATGAATAAATAAGAACAAAAAAAAGACAAAGTGGGAATAGATACTCGCCACCTTCTCGTTGGTTATTCCTGGGTTCGGCGAAGAGCGACGTGTGAATTTGTTGGCACCGATAACTCTCGACTGATAATCGTTGGTAATGGTTAATAATATATGACAATTGTGAAATTTTTAATTTTGTAATTTTGACCTTAAATTTGAATTCAGCAACATTGAGAACTCTTTAGGAGCATTTTAGTATCCGAATCACTCGACTAATGCGATTTTGAGTAGAGTCAATCTTGAATTTTGTGATTTCCATCTCAAATTTGAATTCAGCCACATCGAAAACCCCTTACAAAATCTTTGGCTTTCAAATTACAGGATCGATTCCAGTTCAAACGTAAAAACAACCCTTCACGCTTGAAGTGTAGGCACCACTATTCAACGACATTGAAAACCCCTAATGAGCATCTTCACTTTTAAAACACTTCACTGCAGCCCTATGCATCGACCGTGTAGGTGTATGTAGTAGTAGATTCACTTAGCATCCGGGCCAGTGAACCAATCCGACAGTTGGCGCTCCGATCAGGACGTCTGACTTTTGCATTTCAATGCATGAGAGAAAAGCATAAGATAATTACAAAACTTGAAACTGTTTCCAAATTTCGACCGAAAATATTTTTTTTTTAGTAATAATAAGCGTAATAGTAATTAATCATCCTAAACTCGTCACGGAAACTAGCAGCTGAATGATGGTAAAATTAAATACTTGTATCAGCATTCTGAGATTTCAAATTTGATGTTCTGATATAATTTATTTTGTATTTTTATTAAATAATTGTTTGAATTTGAAAGTTGGTAATTGTTCTAAGTTATATATAATTGTTATTTCTATTTAATTTTTGTCAAAATCATGGATGATTTAAATATGTAAATCCTCAGTTATGAATATTTATTAAAATAAATAAATATAATTGAAATAAAATAATTAATTAAATAATATTTTTTTATTATTTATTCAGGGTGGATGCTTTAATCGAGGAAAAAAATTCCCGGTCATTTCTCGGTTTTTTTCAGGTTTATAAAAAAAGTTGTATGACATCTTTGCTGTTTTATGGATAGATATCGTTTTTAATTGACCCAAGTATTATAATTGTAAAGAAGATTTTTTTATTGGCATTAGGGTCGATAATATTAATTTTCTTTTGGTTTCGCAATCAATTAAAAAAAATATTTATTTTTAAATAAAATAAAAATTAGACTTTCTATGTTTCGTCCCGGACCGACTCACTGGACTCGTCAGTAAGGCTATGTGAATCAGTCCTAGCTTATACATGTTATTTGATCTAAATTCATAATAATGTATATTTTCAGAAATTTTTTTTTTTAAGTTTGTGAATTTAATCAATTTTGCAGTCAATAATATAGTGTCCAAACCAAGCCTCAATTTGCGCAGTTGTAGCAAGAATAATATACAAGGACAGAAATATTGGAAGAGAAGGAAGAAAATTACTGAGGATATGTTTAAAATTCTTTTTTTATTTCACTAATCAACTCACTAACCTAATAATATTTTCTTTTCAGCTTGGTAAATGTTGATATTTTAATTTAAGGTTTGCCCCTATTCGAGGCCCAAATAACATTAAAAAAATGTGCTGTGTTTAAAAAAAAAATCAAATCAAAATTTATATCAATCATATTTAGTTTAAACCCCTATCCGTGATTGAAATGAACTATATTATTGACTGCAAAATTTATTAAATTTATAAACAAACTTAAATTTTTTCTGCGCAAAATATACATTATAGTGAATTTAGATCAATTAAAATGTATAAGGTTTCACATAGCCTTACTGACGAGTCCAGTGAGTCTGTTTTGGATAAAACATAAAAAGTCTAATTTTTATTTGATTTAAAAATAAATATATTTTTTTAATTGATTGCAGAACACAAAACAAATAAATATTATCGACTCTAATCCCAATAAAAACATTTTCTTCACAATTACAAAAAAAAGATTCGAACTCTTGAAGCTAAAATTTTTTTCATTTGAAATTATAAAAACTGAACTGCGAATCAAAACACTTGAAGTGGAACTTTTTTGAATTTTAAACTTTTAAAATTAAAGCCTAATTTTTTTAATTTAAACGCTTGATTAATAAATGATTGTTAAACTTTGATAAATTGTACAATTCAAAGATTTAAAAATATATATAAATCCACACTATAATTTCAATTCTCTTAATCGAAAAATGAATCAACAAATTGATAGATTCACAAAATTATATCTTTTTAAACAATTTTAAGTTAGAAACATTAAAAATTGAGAGATTAAATTTTTTTGTAACTGAACACTTCTTAAAATAGAAGTAAAATTATATTAATTTTAGGTCCTTAAAAATTAATAATTGTTGAATTGTTATTCATACACCAAACATTGTTTTGAAACCTATTTTCAATATTCTTCAAGAATTATCATTTTAATAAAAAATCATTGAACATTTTTCCAGGAATCTTAAGAAAATTTTCATATCGTCTTGAAACCTCTCAAAATCCTTAAACAGCTTTGAAAGTTTATTTCATAATGTTAAAAAATGTACATTTTGTTTTAAATTTTGTGGAATGTTTCCAAATTTCTAATTGTTTTTGAAATTCTTTTAAAATTTCGAAGTTCTTTTTTTCAAATGATCCTAATTTTCTCTAAAACTTTTATTAGATCCTAGAAAATTAAAAAAAAATAAGCACTTAAAATATCCCAAATTATGTTTTGACAATTGTGGATGCCCTTTGAAATGTTTTTTAATATTCTGTTAAAATCATTTTTCTTAAATAAAAAGTTATTAAAAATTTTCCCAAGAATCTTAAGGAAAACTCTTTTATTATCTTCAAAAGCTTCGAAATTTTATTTTGAAATCTTCAAAAATTTATCTTTTGTCTCGATAATTTTTTGGAATCTTTTCAAGTTTAAAATTATGTTTGAATCTCTTCAAAATTTCTAACCATCTCTTCAGCTTACTCGAATTTTGCTTAAATAAATAATTGTTCAACTGTTATTTATACACAAAAATTCAACAATTTTACTTACGGATAAAAAATTGTTTAAAAAGAAGAATTAAAATTGTAAGATTTAAAGATTAACTGAAGCTCTCTGAAATTTTCTTCGATTTATAATTGATAATTTTATATAAGCAGTAAAACCTTGCTGAATATTAAAGTATTGTTAATTTTCTCAATTAGAAATTTCCAAAATAAATTGGTTAAAAATGGATTATCCGGATCTTTTGGTACGAGAGAAAAGTGATTATTTTCTTTATTAATGTCGTAGCCCGAGTTGCAACCAAGAGCTACGTATACACTTATATCCCATGTTTTCCAAACTTATTATTTTACACACACTTATTAAAAAATATAGAATCTTCACTGTACTACACATTCTTTGACTTATTTTCATGAATTTCCCCGATAAAGCTCATTTATTTGATTAATTATAAGTTTCGACCACGCAATATAATACAAATGTCAGCCGTCCTGATTGGAGCGCCAACTGTCGGATTAGTTCACCGGCCGGACGCCAAGAAACTCAGAAAAGTGAGGGCTGCTTCACTGATTCCAATTCAAACGTAATTTTTTAATTTGCAAACTTTCATCCAAATCGGGAAGTAGCACTTCCGTTGCATTACTAGTGAGAAATCTGACACCGCAAAACCGCCATAAAACAAATTTCCTTAAAATTGCGAATTGACTGAGGCTTCAGATTGATTCAAATTTTTCAGTCGGTTCTTTATTTCGAGGTAGTTGAGCAGATTATGCTTCAACACAAGAGTTGAGAATAATCTCAGAAATTTATATGAAAATTTTCTGAATACCTCTTCTCCTCTAATTGGTACCAAGACAACAGTTTCGCTGATAAGACTTGAAAACTTGGCAGATCGTTAAAATGACTTTATCACGATGGTACGCTGAGGCATCTTTGGAATTTATCACGGCCCTTTCACCCCCCTTTTATTCCTGAAGCTTGGCGCTACTTTGTCGGCGACAGTCATATTTTCCATAAGTAGGACACTTTCTCGACAATGGTAAGAGTAACTTAGAGGGAAATCGTTGGAAACAAAGCGCGATTTGCCGTGATTATTAAGGGAACGATGCGATGCGAGACTCGACGAAACCTGTTCTCCTGTATTATCCGAGGATGCAAACTGCGCGTGCTAGAATATGCAAACGAGTGTTTTGATCGTACCTGAGAGTACTGGAAGTGAAACGTATTCGAGACAATGCCACGAATAGAAAAGTTCTTTCTGCTGTGACGATACCCGTCGTCTGTAAGGATAGACCACGATTCTCATTTCGCGCCATTGCGCATAGCTATTGTCTTTTCAGATTGAACAAAGGAAGCACCAGAATCGATGGCAGTTCGATGAGGAGGAATTCCATTGGATGCAGAGTCAGTCGAATCGTAATATTGCACAAATACTCAATTCTTACTCACAAAATCATGCGAAACCCCTCTACCTAAATTCTAAAGAAAATCACTGTTGAACAGTTAAATCAAATTACAATTGGTTTAAAACAAAAATTTAGAGTCGTACAAGGTTGTTCCGGAAAGTATCCGAGCTTTTGCTCTAACTTTGCACTTAATTATGCTATTATCAGAAACAGGTTTTTATCATTTAGGTTCCGTGATACTAACCAGCGAAAATTTAGTGGAAATGGTACTTTAGTACTGGTGTACGCACTTGCGTAAACATTTGAGCACGTACGCGTCGGATTTCATGATGATGAATCGCATCAAACAAATACTATGCATTAAATTTGGCCAAAAATTCGAGTCATTCATGCTCGGAAACCATCGCCATAATTCAGAAAGTGTGTAATGATGAGTCTGTAGGTGATATCTGAGGGGAAACGGTAGGTTTGGCTGCGGACATAAATGATTGCAGCGACATCTATAAAAAAATCAGAAATATAGTCTAGCGCCCCCTGGCAAATATAAGTACCAACTCATACCTGAAAATCGGTAGTATTCTGTTGGTAAAATGTTTGACCTGTTAGACAGAGAAGCTTAGCAACAAAAGAGACAGACAATCTAACCATTTTTATTGCACCCTCCCGTTTCGTTTTAGTTCCCGTTACTCGGCTTACCTGCTCATCTGCAGGGAAATATAGAAAATTGACAAATATTTCCTCTATACATTCCGCGTGAGAAATAATGTATTGGCATCCCATAAAACAAAAAAATAAAATTCGAAAAATTGTACATATAATTAATTATTAAATAATTTTGGTAATCTTAAAAGCTACTCTTATGACCTCAGACATAGGCAAAATACTGAATGCAAGAAAAATACTTTAAAACAAACCCAGGGTGTCCAGCGTTTCTGCGAACAAACAATTTCAGGACTTTTTCAAGTTTTCCAGGACAAAATAGTATATTGTGTATCAAGGGCGTAAAGAAGGCTATTTTGAGGAGTGTGAACTTGCCGCCCGAGCGAAGCGAGGTCGGCAGTCGCACGAGGCAAAATAGCCGTACGCCCTTGATAAACACCATACTTTTTGTCCTACCCTTCTTGAAAACAAGCATGTTAAGCTGATAGAGGATGTTTGGTGTACTTGACAATTTTAAATTATACGTGAAAGAAAGAAATAGCGTACTTTGCAGAAGGAAGACTGTGGGGTGCAGCAATACAACTTTTTAAAGATAAAGAGAATTATGTGTAGCGGGCGTAAAGTTTTATGTATCGGGCGTAAAGTATTATTTAGCGGGCGTAAAGTAATATGTAGCGGGCGTAAAGTTTCATGTTGGCCCGGCGGCGGAGTGCGCATGAGCGAACTTCACTGGGCTGGAAGAGGCCACATTACGCCTGCCTCACGTGCATGCAATGGCGCGTTTTCAAGGGGGGTCAGACAAAAATGAATTTTTCCACGTACCTTTCTAAAAATGTATCATATGCTAAATTTCTCATTCGCCCCCAAAATCTGATTCTATGGTCAAAAACAGTTTTTCAGTAATTGTTCATTTTACCATGGTGAAAAATCATAAAGGTAAAATAATCAAAATGAGTTCAATTCTGTGTATAACAATATCTTCTTCATTAGAATTAGTTGAAATTTGACTGACTTTTCGCCTTTTAAGCTAATTTAAGTTTAATTTTCAATAAAGTAGTTAAATTTTTTACAAAATAGTTTAATTTTGAACCAAAATGATGAATTTTCAACCTACAAAGATGAATTTTCAACACTTAAATATTCTATCTGAAAAATTAATTTTTAACAAAAAATATTGAATTTTAACGGAGAAACAAAATTTTCAACAACATAGTTGAACTTTTAACCGAATTTCTGAATTTTCAACCTACAAAGTTGAATTTTTAACCAAAACGATTTTTCAACGAAGAAGATTAATTTTCTACATAAATTTTCAAATGAATAGTTGTATTTTCAACTAAAAAAGATGAAATTTCAGTAAATAAATACTTCAAACAAAAAGTTGCATTTTCAACCAAAGATGAATTTTCAACTAAAATGATGAATCTGCAAGCAAGAAAATAAATTGTTAACAAAGGAGGTCAACTTTAAATAAAAAACACAAATTTTCAACCTGAAAGACGAATTTTCTACAAAGCAGTTGAATTTTCAAACCTGCAATATTGATTTTCTACCAAAAAGACAAACTTTCAACAAAATAATGTAATTTCCAAACAAAAAGACGAATTTCAACAAATAAAGATTTGTACGTGAAGAAAAAAAATATTTCATCAAAATTTATGAACTTCTAAGTCAAAATACGAATGTTTTTGTAAAGCAGTTGCATTTTCAATCCGAATTTTTAACCAAAAAAGAAGAAATTTCGATCAAAAAAATTATTTTTCTACCAATAAAGACGAAATTCTAACTAAACTAGATCAAGTTTCAGCAAAACATGGATAACTAGCAATTTCAGGTAGAAAATATACTTAAAATATAAAAAAAAAAACAAATTTTCAACAAAATAGTTAAATTTTCAAGAAAAAATTTGAAACTTGAAACAAAAAAATTAATTTTCAACAATTTGGTTCAACTTTTACCCAAGTATTTGAATTGAAATTGTTTTTTACCCAAAAAAATTTAATTTTGAACGAATTATGTGATAGAGGATATTTCAAACACAAAACGATGAATTTTTAATAAAATTGTTGAATTTGCAACTAGATAATAAAATTATTAACTAAAAGTATAATCGACAGGAGGAAACAACTGAAGAAAATGAATAAAAATAAGAGGGAAATAAATTAGTAACAAAAACATTATCTCAGAGTAACCCTATTCTTCATTTTCAAAAATCCCTAACCCTGGCTATTGATATCCAAATGCCAGACTGTTAATCTTCGAACATTTTTAACACACAATCTTTTATACATGGAATAACACAATTTAAAATTGAAATGTAAAATTTTCTAATTTATTATCCTAAGCAGTTATTTAAAAACGTCTTATAGTAATTGCCTGACTTTTGCAAGATTTTGGTAAAAATCCCTGACTTTCCCCGGCCAATAAAATTCCCTGATCTTCCCCTGATTTCCAGGTTTTTCCTGACCTACAGCCATACTGTACAAAGAGTATATGGAATAACTCAGTCAAATTTTAACAAAGTCTAATTAATAATAGTTGATTGTTAGCGGAATTGAACTTTTTTCAATATATTACCAGAAGAATATTATTAGATTTGAGAAAATTTGAATGAAATCGTCGTTAAAGTGGAAAAAAATCGGAAATAAATAAGAAGCTTTGAAATATTTTCGATATTAGGTTCGCTATTTTCGCCGTGATAAAGTTATCAATCAAGTACCAAAAAGGTGTGTGCAAAATTCAAGAGCTTATCCAGCTTTTTCCAGGTAAAAACATTCAAAAACTTTTCCAGGTTTTCAAGGATTTTCAGAATGCTAGACACCTTGCATACCCGTAAAACACGAGACTTATTTCAGAAAAACTTTCTACTGAGTAACAAGTAGAAAAAGGCATGCGCATACGGTGGGACACATATGAAGAGTCATTCTGCTACATATCGAAACAATTCTTCGCAGAATTTAACTTTTTGTTTATATTTCTTATTGTTTCGTTTTCGTTTCTCAACTGCCAAATTTTTTTCTTGAAAAATACGAGCATAAATAAATATAAATAGTTCCTATTTGTACATTTTATTATGTATATTATTACGAATATCAAAATAGAAATTTACACACTTATTTAGGACAATGGTTGCCTTTTCTAAAAATTATTTTTCTAGTAGAACAATATCGAAATCAATTTTATTATCTTGAGTTTAAAAAAAATTAATACTTTTTTTAAAAATTAAAAAAATTTCAACCTATTTTTTGCTGAGAAAATCGCAAAATATTTCCTTTGCACAATACGCTGAATACGCATGAGAAATAAAACTGGTCAACATAATTTGATGTTCATATTTAAATGAGATATGTGTCATTTCCAGAATAGTTTTTTGTGCTAAAGTCGAATCAATTTCCTGTTTTTCCCATACGTCAGCTTTTTCAGATTTGTTGGAACAACGTTCTTATAGAAGAATTATAAATTGTTTTCTGAGTGAGTGTAGATGATTTTTTTAAAACAAAATCGGTTACATGAGTTATGTGCGATTTTTAAAGCAAAATCCAAAAAGCTACATTACTTTTGCCATGACTCGAACGATTTTCGCCAAAATCCCTAGAAAACTTCGAAAAATAAGGTTTTATAGAAAACTAGTAATTAGTAAGAAGGATATTTAGGAATTTTTAATCTCTTCAGAAAATGCTCGTGTTATACAAAAGAAACATTGAAAAGGTCTTGAGAATTGTAAAGTTTATATCTAAAATAACTTCTAATCTTCTTTTTCCAGTTAGGAATTAATTTAGTGCATGTTGCCTTTTTTAATAATCATTTAAAAGTTGTAAAATTAAAATTGAAATCTAAGAATTTCAAATTAGATTAAAATCAAATTCAAAATCCCATTTAACGTCGAATAATCAAGTTAATGTATAGAATTCCTGAAAATAAAATAAGAATTCAACAATAAAATTTGGACAAACACCACAAAATGCTCCTATAGCAATTCCTAAAAACAAAGAAATTTGTTTCTTTGCACAAACATAAAAAAGAGGAAAGAAAAATGAGAAGGCAACCACCCAGGGGGAAATTTACCACCGGCGCGGTACCGCGCCAGTACCGCCGGGCGGAGTGCGGTACTGGTGTAATACTGGCATGACTACTGGCTTTATACCGGTAA
>CAKNYM010052755.1:282952-336827 GCA_932195095.1 Andricus curvator | reverse complement strand
AACTCTTGCGTCGGTATCCCGCCGGTAGTGACGGTCAGTACTGGGCTAGTTGTAAACCAGTATGATGCCAACCGTTGGCGGAATTCTTGCGTCGGTATTCAACCAGTAATGACAGTCAGTACTGGACCAGTTGTAAACCAGTACTATGCCAATGGTTGGCACAGTACTAACATCCAGTACTGGTATTTCTTCTCTATTACAACTGGCGCGGTACTGCACCGTTCGTGAACTCTGGCTAACATCCGACTTTTCCCCCTGGGCAACCACATTCCCTTCCTTCTCTCTTTTTTTTTTTATTTCTTTCGTCTTTTTTATTTTTATTATTATCAAATCACAATATAAAAGGATGCAAAATATTCACCAACATTTCGGTGCTCACACAGCACCCTTATCAAGGCAAGAAAAATTAGAGCAGGTAGGAACAGCGACGAAATAATCGACGCTATCCCCTCGATACCTGACAACTAAATGTGGGTCAAAAGAGAAATCCGTTATAAACAAACAAAAACTGCTAGAAATGACCCCCAATCGAAGTCAGCCAAATTGTAATCTAAGAATTTCAAATTAGATTAAAATCACATTCAAAATCCCATTTAACGTCCAATAATCAAGTTAATGTATAGAATTCCTGAAAATAAAACAAGAATTCAACGATCAAATTTAGACAAACACAGCAAAATGCTCCTATTGCAATTCCTAAAAACAAAGAAATTTTTTTCTTTGCACAAAAATAAAAAAGAGGAAAGAAAAGTGAGAAGGCAAACAACCACATCCCACTCCTTCTCTTTTTTTTTTGGTTGGTGAATATTTTGCATGCTTTCATATTGTGATTTGATAATAATAAAAATAAAAAAGACGAAAGAAATGAAAAATAAAAATAAAAGAGAAGGAAGAGGATGTGATTGGTTGCCTTCTCATTTTTCTTTCCTCTTTTTTATTTTTGTCCAAAGAAACAAATTTCTTTGTTTTTAGGAATTGCAATAGGAGCATTTTGTGGTGTTTGTCCAAATTTGATCGTTGAATTCTTGTTTTATTTTCAGGAATTCTATACATTAAAATTAATATTGTAAAATTAGTAATTTAGTTAAAAATGTTGAATATAAATCCGAAGCATAACTGACGTTTTGCTCCATTTTTTCAATAGAGAATAAGAGAAACATTAACAGAGACAGAAGTAGAAATGTCGTATCATCAATTCATATCAAAGGTACTATAATTTCTAAATAATTCTAATAACTAAAATTAAATAAAAGAATTAAAAAATTATTAACAAAGATTAAAATTTTTTTTGGAAATTTTGCATACTACTGTTGATAATTAATTAAATGTAACTAAAAAATTACAATAATGTAAAGTATTTAAGTAAAAATTCATCAATTTGAAAATTTGAGAAAATCTAATATTCACAATCTAAGTTATCTATTGTTATAATATTGAAATTGAAAAATTTTCTTGAATTTGTTTTTGTTGATTTAAAAATTAGATAAGATTACAATAATAAAATCGTTTAATAAGATAAAAAAATTTTTGTTTTAATTTCAATATTTTTTGTTTTAATTTCAAAAAATCAATTTCATCTTTTTATTTAAATTAGTTACAAAATACAATTTATATTAATTTTTTAAATTGAAGAATCCAAAATTATATTATATATTGGACTGTATTTATTAGGATCTGAAATTATATTCAAGCATTTATTACTCTTTATCTTAATAAAAAACATTTCTGCTATTAATCTTTTAAATTCATTGGGTTCATGATGTAAAACTACGACATTTTCCCAATCAATTAAATGTCCACTTTCAACCTGGTGTTTAGCTATGACTTCATGGTTTTTTGGATTTTGTCTAAAATTATCATGATGTTCTTAAATTCTAGTAGAAAGTAATCTACCAGTTTGACCAACATAACATTTGTCACAGTTCAAACATTGCATTTTATATACTACATCAGTAAGTTGCAAATCATCTAATATGTCTTTTCCTAATTTTATAAAGCTATCAAGGTTTAAATCAATTCTAAAATTTGTTGTAATATTAAAATAATTTAAAATCCTCTTAATTTCAAAAGATAACTTTCCATGATAAGAAATAGATACTGTTGGTTTAAAATTTAAATTCCTAACTATATTCATATCAGTTTGGTTGGATAAAGAATCTGTAATTATTTTAATTTCATTATTAATATGTGTTTGAATAAATTCTGTTGGATAATTATTCAAATAAAGAGTTTTTTGGATAAATTCAATATTATAATTGGGGAATGATTCATGTGATAATTTAAGAGCTATATTTATAAAATTTTTAACTATATAAATTTTGTGTTGTATTGTATGGTTAGAAAGAAAATTTAAATATCTCCCGGAATAAGTTTCTTTACGATTCGAATCTGTGATGATATTACCTGAGTCAGTTTTTATAACTTCAACATTTGAAAAAGGAATAGAATTATTACTTTTAATTTCATGTGTGAATTTAAGTCTAGGATGATAACAATTAAATTGATTTATAACATAGAGTAGTTTATCTTTCGGTAATATAATAAAAGTATCATAAACATATCTAAAATATGTGTGTGAGGAAAAATTTAAATTTTCTATGACATTTGATTCTAAGTCTTGCATAACTCAATCAGCTAGAACTGCATGTATGGGAGAACCCATAGGTGTTCCAAATATTGGTCTATAAAAATTGTGATTGAATTTAAATACGGTTTGTTCCATTAAGAATTTTATTATATATATATAATTTTAAAATACATTTTATAAATTTTATTTATAATAAAATAACTTAATAAATAAATTACTAATTTTACAAATATAATTTTACAACTTTTAAATAATTAGTAAAAAAAGCAACATGAAAAAAACTGGGAAAAGAAGATTAGAAGGTAAATACAGCAATTACAAATTTTAAACTTACTTTTTTACTCAATTGATACACTTATATTTAATTAACTAAATTTTATTCATACGTGTTTTATAGAAGAATGGAAAAGGAGAAATAGGAAACTTCTTGAATTAAGACGATGATAAACTTCCCTACTCAATAAAATTTTATTTTTTCTGATGAGGAAAACTACAGTTTTCGAAACGTCGATGGAATAAAGGATCCAGCAACGAATTCGTTTGGTCTGAAGTATGTCATTGACAACCTTTAACATTACATATTTTTATCAATTATATAACTCAGACAAACAACATCGCCTCAACATCTTTTCTAATCTTACTAAAATACCGAAAAATGTGGAACAAAGGCCACGATTTTGAGATGAGCCGCGTAGCTAAAAATTCGTTCCACGGCTGCTGACGGAAGACCAAAAAAATTATTGAGTGAAAGTCGGCCAGGACAATTTAGAATCAATCAGAAACATCCAAGAAATGTTAAATAAGGTCATTACTGGGGATGAGTCATGGGCTCTAAAAATGAGACAAAGGTCCAATGTTCGCAGGGAAAGAAACCTGGATCTCCGGGACCGAAGAAAGCGCGCCAGAGTCGAAGCAATTTGGAACCAATTTTGTTTTCTTGGACCAGGAAGGTGTTTTGCACGATTAATACGCTCTAAATAGTTAGACGGTAAACAGAGATTATTACTGAGAAGTACTAAAGCGATTACGTGACGCCTATACCACGAAAATGCACCTGTGTCCTCATCGCAGCTTATTCAGCAATTTCTGGTGAAACACGGCCTTACACAACTTCAGCAGCCACCATACAGTCTTGGCCTGGTTTTCTGTGATTTCTGCCTCTGAAAAAAATTAGAATATAATCTAAAGGGAAAGCTATTTTAAGTCGTAGATGAAATAAAATAGAATGCGACGAAGCAACTGTTAGCTATTCCAAAAGGTGACTTTATGGAGTGCTTCCGAAAGTGGAAGGATCGCTGGAATAAGGTTGTGGCTTCCAAATGGAAGTTATTTGAAAGGGTTATCATCGCCATTGACCAGAATTAACTATTAATCCCAGTTCAAATTAGGGGTTGTTTAAAAATAGGGGAAAGGATCACCGCAGAATGTGACATTTCACATGGAAAATGCAAACGTGAATAACAGTTTTTTGAAAAGCTTGAAAAATTAAAATTAGTGATTTTATTTTGTATGTGAAGCATCTAAATAGACCACACTCTTCCCCCTATTTGCTTTTTCACCATTTTTCTACCGTATTCCTCTTTATCCCCTGCTTCCAAAAAACTTGCCCCTTTTCCCTTTTTTTCATTCAGAATTCACCTTGTTTATTTGAAAATTAATTCTTTTAACTGAGAATTTAACTAATCTATTTCTGGCTGAAAATTGATCGTTTTTAGTTAGAAATTAAGGTACTAAATTTTTTCTCAAGAATTCATCCTATTTGGTTGAAAATTCAACTAGGATAGAACGGGGGAGCGTCGTCTGGGCTAACATTCATTGCAACAAACTGAATTTGAACGTCGCTGCCCCGCATACAGGGGCAGCGGAAGCTGCAGGGTTTTTTTTTATAAAAATTGAAATATCATGGAATAAAAAAATGTTATGGTTTGGTTTTTGGAAATATTATGCATTGGAAAAATGTTATTTTGAGTGTGAGGTTAGAAAGACAAGGTTTTTAGAAGTGAAAAATAGTTATAGCTGTGAGAAAAGCTTCTAATCTTATACGCTGACATTCTGCAAGGTGCGGACTATGTATACTGAATAAATAAGCAGATCTACTTTACCGACCGATTCAAGACATTCTGTTGAAACTTCGTTTTCTTTTGTAATTAAAAACAAATTCTTTTGCCTAAGAAGCTGACCATTTTTTTTTGGTTTTTAATCTGGCTATTTTTAGTTGAGAATGTATCCCTTAATTTTTTCATGAAAAATTAACATTTTTGTTTGAAAATTCAATTACTTAGTTAAAAGGTAAATTGCTTCTTTTAACGTTCATTTTATTGGTGCAAGATATCACTATTTTGTTTAAAATTTGTTCTTTTTTTGGTTAAAAATTAATTTTTCAACTGAAAATTCATCAATTATATTATTGGTTGAAAATTGATCGTTTTTAGTTGAAAATTCAACCATTTAGTTGAAAATGTCTGTATTTTGTAGTGAATTTGAATTTTTTTGTAATGAATTCCTCTTTTTAATTAAAAATTAAACTACTTGCCTGAAAATTTAATTACTTTGTTAAAACTAAATTTTATTACTTAAAGACCCATATTTTTGGTTAAAATATGACTATTTTCTTGAAAATTCGTTTTTTATGATTCAAAATCAAGTTTTTCAAATGAAAATGTGAATATTCTATTTGGTATTGAAATTGAATTATTTCTAGTTCGATATTATTTTTGTAGAAAATTCAACCAGCTGTTTACAAATTAACTGTTTGTTCCGAATTAATTGTTTTCAAAACAATTCCCCTTTTTGATTTAAAAATTCAACACTTTAAAGGAACTTTTTTTTCTTAGTTGACTGAAAAATCTTTCCTAGTTAGAAATTTAACACTTTTCCGAGAAAATTATTTTTTTCTTATTTAAAAATTCATATAATTTTAATGAAATTTTATACCTGTTGGTGAATGATGCAACTGCTTTGTGAAAATCAATCTGTTTCGGTTAACGATTCAAAGCTTTCGTTCAAAATTCGTCTTTTTTTGTTGAATTTCGACTTTTTGTACTTAAAAATAAATTCTTTTTTGCTGAAATATCAACTATCATATTTTTTTTTTACAAATTAATCTTTCTCAAATTTAAATTAAACTATTTCGTTAAACGCTTAAAATTTTGATCAAAAATAAATTTTTTTGCTGAAAATTAATAATTGTAGTTGAAAATCCACCTAGTTTGTTAAAAATTTAGTTGTCTTGTTGAAAATTTAACTTTTTTGTAAAAATGTATTAAAATTGTTAAAACTTTAACTTTTTTGTTTTTCAGTTGAAGATTTAACTTTTTAGCTTAGAAATTTAACTGTTCAAATAAAATTTTAACTTTTTTGTTAAAAATTATACTATTTAATTCAAAATTAAGATTTGTACGCTAAAAATTTAACTATGTGGTTAATAATTCCAGTATTCCGTTGAAAATTTAAATATTTGATTGAAAATTCATCTTTTTTGTTGGAAAATTCATCTACTTTATTGAAGTGGATTATTAATTGATATTTTTCACATAGAAAATTCATCTTTTTTGGTAAAAAAGTTCTTTTTTAAAAATGCAGGTGTCTTCTAAAACCTTTGTCTTTTTGGCGAATTCAACTACTATTTGATTAAAAAATGCAACTGTTTGTCTTTCAAATTTATTAATTCTTGGTTGACAATCCATCTTTTTGGTTGAAAGTTGAACTATTTGGTTTCTTGGAATCCTTAAAAATAACTTCAAATATTTCAAATCCCTTAAAATTCCGTCAATTTTTGAAACAAATAAAATATATTTTAAAATCTTTGAAATCCTTTAAAATCCCACATTTTTGTGAGTAAATTCTTTAAAAACCATCAAAATATTATTATATCCGGTAAAACGTCCTGGAATTACATAAAATCTAATGATATTCCTTGCTATCTCTTGAAATATTTGAAGCCCTATAAAATCCTTTAAGATCCAGGGAAATTATTTATATACCTTATTGAGTGCTATCAAAATGCCTTAGAATGACTAAAATGAAATATTCAAAGTTTAATGAATTGCCTTAATTCTTATGAAGTTCATTGCAATTTATATAAATATTATGGAATACTAAGAACTTTTTATGAAACCCCTTAAAATTATCTTAAAATCATCTCAAAAAAATCTTTAGAAACCTTTAAAATTCTCTAAAGTCTCTTGAATTCATTGATAGTACCCTAAAACCTTTTGAATTCTGTGAAATCTTTAAAAAGCCTTGGAAATTCGATCAGTTTCCTTGAAATGTGTTGAAATGCTTTAAATCCTCATTAAATTGAAAAATATATAATTTTAAGAAAAATTAATAATATCCATTTATTTAACCTGAAGATATTCAAAGGCATTTTTTTCATTCATTTAGACAAGAAAAAAGAACCCTAAGTTCGAGAAAAGTCTGATGGAATTGTTTGATGAATTGAAGCATTTGAAATAATTTAACTTTAGTTCTGAATAATTTAAATTTAGAAAATTTCTAATGCCTGGAATGCTTTAATTTTGTAGTTATGTATCCAATATTTAAATTGAACATTTTATCAGGTATGAAAGTTTTAATTTTTAATGTTGATTACTTAGAATAATGTTTGTTAACAGGGAAACGAGTAGAAACTGGTTTTCTCTTGTTTTTATAGACCACGCTGAAACAATTAGTCAATTTAATTAGTCATTTTTGTGCGACTTTCAGCGACGCAACACGTTGACGAAATGACGGGTCCAGGGTGTCTAGCGTTTCTTCAAACAAAAACTCCAGGACTTTTCCAGGTTTTCCAGGACAAAAAAATACATTTTTCCAGGTTCTTTTTTACAGTAAGAAAAAATACTTTCCACGAAACATTGTAGAAATTGTAGGTCTAGTGGAACTGAAAAAGTGCCATATGCGAAATTTCTCATACTACCCTAAAATCTTATTTTATAGAAAACAAAAAAGTTTTTTTTTGGGCATTGTACATTTTATCAAGGTGAAATATCACGACGCTACGATAGAAAATACTCAAAGTTTCCCTTTTCTTCAGCTTTAAAAACAATTTAATGAAACTTTAAAAATTCAATATTTCGTTGCTGTTTTTAATATCAAAGCGAGTTCAGCACCGTCTGTAATGAGATTTTTTTTCTGGAATTGATTGAAATTTGACTGAGTTATCGATTTTTCAGCTAATTTAGGTTTATTTTCAATAAAATAATAAAATTGTCAACAAATAAGTTGATTTTTTAACCAAATTGTTGAGTTTTCTACGTACAAAGGTGAATTTTCAACTAAATAATCAAATTTCAAACAGGAAAGATTAAACTTCAACTAAAAAAATTTGCATTTCCAACGAAATAATTGAATTTTCTAGAAGAAAGTTCAATTCTTAACAAAAAAGGTGAATTTTAAATTCAAAAGGACGAATTTTCTGTCGAAATAGACGAATGTTCAACAAAACAGTTGAATTTTCATGATTTTTTAACAAAATACTTGAAATCACAAAAATTGAATTTCCAACCAGATAGTCTTATTTTGAAACAAAAATATCAAACTTTAACCAAAAATAGTTGAATTTTCGACAAAAAGAAGAATTCTCAATGAAAAATTAAATAGTAGGTATTTCAACAACAACAAAAACCGAATTTTCAACAAAATAGTTCAGTTTTCAACCAAAGAGTTGAATTACAAAAAATGAATTCAACAAAATAGATAAATTTGTAATCAAATAATTCAACTTTTAACCTATAAAAATGAATTCTTAACCAAAACGACGAATTTTCAATAAAGAAAATTAATTTTCTACCAAAAAAGACAAATTTTCAACAAAATAAACCAATTTGCAAACAAATAATTTAATTTTGACTCAAAATGATTAATTTTCAGTAAAAAAATGTCAACTAAATAGATGAATTTTGAACCAGAGATGAATTTTCAACTAAAATAATGAATATGCAGTTCTGCAACCAAAGAATGAATGTTTAATAAAGTAGGTCAACTTTTAACAGAAAAAAAAAAACAAAAAAATGTTCTACAAAAGTGTTGAACTTTCAACCCGAAATTATTAATTTTCTATCAAAGAGACAAATTTTCTAATAAAAAAGACAAATTTTCAACAAATAAAAATTTTTCAGCCAGGAAAGGAAAAAATTTCAAAGAAATTGTTGAACATTCAAGCCAAGTGACAGCATTTTCAACCCGAAAATACCACCAATAGGATTAGTTTCCTACTAATGAAAGACCAATTTTTGACTTAAAAAAGATTAAATTAAATAATAGAAAAATAATAAATGAAAAAAAAAATTTAATTTAATTTTTAATGGAAAAAAGAATTTCCAGCAAAATTTGTAAATTCTCAATTAAAGATATCAACCCTCAAACAAACAAATTTTTAACAAAGTGGTTGAAGTTTTACCCGAGTAATTGAATTTTCAATTTTAAAAATATCAATTTTCAGCCAGAAATGAAATAGTTACGTTTTAGTTTGAAAAAATTATTTTTCAACCAAAAAAGGCATTTTTAACCAAAAAGATTAATTTTCTACCAAAAAATATGAATTCTCAACAATTAATGTAATAGCAGATATTTCAAATAAAAAGTATGACTTTTTAATACAAATGGTTGAATTTGCAACCAAATAATAAAATACTTCACAGAAATTAATCGTCAGGATGAAACAACTGTAAGAAAAGAAATAAAAATACAAGGCAAATAAATTACTAACTAAAATAATTACTAGTGCCAAACTTCATTTTCAAAATTGTCTAACTTTAGCCCGACCAATTTTATATTTGCTCTTACCATTAATATTCAAATATTTCCATTGCAGCTTTGTGATTTTCATCATGAAAAAATAAACAGTCTTTTGTTAAAAAGGTACTCTTTTTTCGTTCAGCAGAGAACAAGTTTAAAAACTATTTTTTCTTTAAAAGAAACAAAATTCCAGAATCATGAGCAAAATTCAAGGACTTTCCCAGGTTTCTCCAGGTCAAAACGAATTCAAGGACTTTTCCAGGTTTTCAAGGATTTCCAGGACACTAGACACCCTGGACGGGTATTTCCACAGTTAGGTGCAACATATGACATCCTACTATATTGCAGCTCGACCTTCATTCATTGTTGCAAGAGTCCGTTTTTTGAAAGGTAATTTTGCAAAGGTTAGCACAAAATCGATGAAAGTAGATAGACAGGGGGGTTTCTGGATCAAGATTCCTACCTTACAGGCATCGAGAAGCTTCTACCCTGTAGTGGTTCATTACATGTCCGTGCTAAGCTTCTAGAACATTCTCGAAGGTACCTGATGACGTAACTGAATAATAATAATATTGCACAATTGACAGAGCTGAATTCTTGTGAACAGGTTCAAGGTTATTACGAGAAAAACCAGAATGATTTATTGCTTCCTCATAGATAAAACATTCATTTTTAATGCGCAAACATGCAGGCGTATATATGTGAAATTTGATGTGACATCCTGTTTTCGTCTATATGAATTTGATTTATTCTCACGGATCAGGTTGTATCCGATAGTTACTGCAGTTTAAGAATTGTAAGAGCCGAATTCATGTAAAAACACGTTCAAGGTTATAACGAGAAAAAAAAGGATGATTTATTGCTTTCTTATAGATAAAACATTCATTTAATGTACAAAATATTCTAGAATATTCTTGATGGCATCATGAAAATTATACTGCGCCATTTCTGGAAAGAATTTCTTTCGTCAACAGCTTCAAGGTTATTGTAACGACGCATCACGTTTTGCGTTGCAAAAATTATATCCCGAACGTGTCGATTATAGTGTAGAACGTTCTAGAAGATTGTTGCATTACATGATGCAATATTGCGCAATTTCGAGAAACGAATTTTACGTCTTTCTAGATGTAGAACATTGTTGCATCACATGATGCAATATTGCGCAACTTCGAGAAACGAATTTCACGTGTTCTATCTACTGATGAATAACAATTGTCATGCCTAACTAGCTGACGAATGACAACGTGTAGGAACAGGTGACAACTAGTTTGAGTAACCAGTGAACCTCACTGAATTAACCAGTGACGAAATTCCACTGATTAAACCATTGACGGAATTCCACTTGGTGAACCAGTGAAATCTGACTAATTGTCAGTGACACACTTCCGTCTGCGTCAACTAGTGAGATTTCACTGAAAATTAGTGAGATTTGACTGACTCATTTCACGAGAGCACTTCTCTGGTTCCGCGCTTGTATTGAACATGGGCATTCAAAATAGCCAACAGCGTTTGGTAGCATTAAAATTAATTGAACCTTCAGAAAAGGCTCTTGCGATACATAGATGCCCATGAGGAGAGTTCCGAAAGCTCGAGGGCTAATTATTAGGTCGGCCTGGAGATCCTGAGCCTTGGACGTTCTGTTCACGTTCCATGGCGTGACGGCTAAACTGAGGGTGACTTCATAATGATGGTGTGCTCAGGATACCATTGTTGTCTCATTGCTTTCAAATCTGTTCAAACTATTATATAACACAACAGGAACCTTAAACTAATCACAAACTGCCTAAACTTGTCAACACCAGAAGTACTCATACTGAATGTACGTATGCTTTATTTTCATTTCTTTTCTACATTTTATTTCCCATGATGAAATATTCAAAGTATAAATTTGGTTATTTTCCGATTCTCTGGTTTCAAACTCTAATTATAAAAATGATTCACCTTGAATGTTTTCAATTTATTAACAATAAGTGAAATAAAATGTTGAAGCTCATAATCTTATTCCAGAAATAAGATTTCCTTTTCCATTTAAAAATTTTATTATTTGAAACACATGGCGACGTTTTGATCAATTGGAAACCCTATTTAGGTTTAATTTTTGATTGCTTGAATCTAAAGCTTTTTTGCATCAAAAGTTTAATGTTGAAAATATGTAATGTAATTTTTCTTAATTTTTCGAGGATTTCAATTTTAAAACACCGCACACTTTACATTAAAATTCGAACCCGGTCAAATTGGCTGAAATTGTAATATGATATAGTTTAAAGTCTCCTGATCAAAAAATCCGAATGGGTACCAGTCCATAAAATCAAAATTTTTCGAGATAGATGGGGTTGAACGCGAAAAATATGACCACAAGCGAATCTGATGTCCCGCTTGAAACTTGAAGATGCGGTGCAGACTTTTCAATAAAATGTGTTCAGCGCAATCACACAAGTCACAAATGACGCACATGACATGGCACATGACATGACACACGACATGACACATGACGTGACACATTACGTGACACATGACGTAATACATGACGTGACACATGACAAGACACGCCATGCCATGTCATCTCATGTGGCATGTCACGTCACGCTATGTCATCTCATGTGTCATTTCACGTCATGTCATGTCATCTCATGTGTCCTGTCATGTCATTTCATATCATGCCATCTCATGTCATCTCATGTTTCATGTAATTTCATGTCATGTGTCATGTAATGTGTCATGTCGTATGTCATTTCATGTGTCATGTCATGTGCCATGTCATGTGCCATATCGTGTGTGTCATGTGTGATTGTGATGATCACATTTTATTGAAAAATCTGTACTTCATCTTCAAGTTTCAAGGGCGACATTAGATTCTATTGTGGTCATATTTTTCGCGTTCAACGTCACCTATCTCGAAAACTTCTGATTTTTTGGGCTGGTACCCATGAGGATTTTTTTATCAAGAGGCTTTGAACTATATTATATTGCAATTTCAGCCAATTTGACCGGGGCCGGATTTTAATGTAAAGTGTGCGGGGTTTTTTCACAATGGTGTAGTTTAAAATTCAAATATTGAAATGTCAGGACAATTTCCCTATTAAATCTTTCAAAATTGGAAATTTTCATATTGGAAGTTATGTGGAGCAGTCTTAAATTTTATAATTTAATATTTAAATATTCTAAATTTCTTGGTTTAAATTTTAAAAGTACACAATTTCATGTTTTTCTTTTAATTCTGCGAAATTGTAAAATATCAAATTGAAGGACTCGATAGTTGCAACATTTTTAGTTGAAAGATTTGTAATTCCACTTCTTTTAATTAAATGACTGCCAAATGAATTTAAATGATAATAAGTTAACAAAATAATTTTTAAAATTCATGTCTTCAAAATTAGAAGATTATCTTACTATTAGGTATTGAAAATTAAATTGTATTTTATTTGAAAATGTTCCAAAATAATGAGGATTTTGAAATTAACTTTGAAACAAAATCTAATTGAAAGTCTTAAAGTTGTGCAATTTCAAAAATTAAATTCATAGCGAACTCGTTTTGTATTATGTTTCTTTCTAATACTTAATTTTCTATGTAATATCATAAACTAGACCGACTGTTAGGCGAAGATTTTAATAAAATAATTAAAATTATAAAGGTTTCAGGTATAATAAAGTGATAACTTCACAATTTTTGTTGAATATAATTTTTTTCAGTTCGAAATGAAGTTAGGATATGTTAGGGCTTCAACGTTCTGGAGTAGAAATTTTTCTATTTTCAAAGTAATTTTTATATGTGATAACAATTCAGGGTTTTTGAGGTTCTGACCTTGAAACATTCAATTTATTTTTCAACCTAAAATTGTCAAATTTCAATAATTATGAGTTGTAAATTATTAAAAATTTAAATTATACAATTTTGAACGCTTTTAAGTAGAATTAATACAATTTCAATTCTTTCAAATTTGAAATTTTTTTTTAACTTATCACATGTACCATTTTTTTAAGATTTTCAGATTTTAAAAACCGGGTCATATATCTATGCTAAAACTATCTAGAAATAATTTTCAGTGGTTGAGAATAATGAACAAAAATTATTTCGTTATAAACAAATTAATGAACAAAAGTTAGGTTTTGGGATTGGCAATTTTTAGCTCATTCAAATCCAGAGTTATCGTGTAAAATGTTAGAGAAATTATTGTTTCATTATAATTAATTGAAAATAGATGCTATTTGGTAATTTTTTAAATTGTTTTTATAAGAAAATTCACAGTTTCGACATTTTTCAACGAATAGCCTGAATTTTTCGCTGATCCCACTAACAATGTCTTTCCAATGTCTCTTTGCGGTGGTACTTTAAAAAATGTATATTAATTATTGATTATTTAAACGATTTTCATGAAAGAATTCAAAGTTTGAATATTTTTCAAAGAATACGCTCAATTTTTTCTACGGAATCAACTAAGAATGTCTTTGCTATGACTTCTTGCTGTGATAATTTCCAATTCACAAAAATTAATAATTACTGAAACAATTTTTGTAGAAGAATTCAGAGTTATCTATGTTTCAAAGAATAGGCTCAATTTTTCACGGAATCGAAGAATGATGTCTTTCTGATGGTTCCTTGCTATTATATTTTTGTTTTTGATGAAACTTGTTTAATTAATTAATAATTATTGTGATTTTAGAAAGTATTATCACAAAGAGTCATCAAAAGGACATTATTAGTCGGTTCCGTAAACAAAAATTGAACATATTCGTTAAAAAATAGAGGAACTCTGAATTTCTTTATGAAAATTGTTTAAATAATAAATGATTTTTGCAAAATTGCAAATTATCTTAACAAAAAGTAATTGACAAAATATTCCTATTTGATTCCATATAAAAAGTTGAACGTTTTCTTTGAAGAAGAGCCAAACTCTGAATTTGTTTATGCAAATTGTTCAGAATAGTTATTATTTCTCATAAATTTTCAAAGTATCAGCAAGGAATCACCGAAAAGACATTCTTAGTTGATTCTATACAAAAATGAGCCAATTTCTTGAAAAATAGACAAACCCTAAATTTGTTTATGAAAATTGTTTAAATAGTTATTAATTTTTATAAACCGAAAAGTCATTCTTAGTTATTTGTAAATGATCATTGCGAAAAATCAGCAAAAGCGCATTCTTAGTTAATTCCGTATAATAATTGAGTCTATCTGTTAAAAATATTTAAAAATAATTTAAACGATTGCCAAACAGCATCTGTTTTCAATAAATTGTAATAAAACATTCAGTTCTCTTAAATTTTATACTAAAACGCTACATTTTAATGATCTCATCATTTCCAATTCCAAAAAATAATTCTTGTTTATTAATTTGTTTATAACGTAATAAACAGGTTTTTTAAAAATTATTTTCACCCATTGTAGATTATTTCTAGATAGTTTCAGCACATATAAAAAACCTTGTTTGATGAACCTGAATATCTTAGAAAAAATAGCACTTATGAAAAGAAAGAAAATGTCAATTTTGTTGTTAATTAAGAAATTAACCAATTTTTTTACAAAAATTGAAACAGATAAATCTTGACTATCTAAAAAAATCTTTTACTTGAAAAAAAGCGTCTAAATCGAATTAATAGTGTAGGCTAAAAATTAATTTGTTAACAAAAAATTTGTTTGCCCCACTAAACATTGTTATGTGTTTTCCAATTCGAAGTGAATAATAATTTCCTTTTCTGTGAATAAAAATTTAAAGCCATTTGATGGTTAATCATTATAAATTTGCTTTTCATCAAATCAAAAATATCTTTTCTCAACAATTCGTGGATAACATTAGAAATAGGATTATGATTGCTTCGAGTTGATTTGAACAAGCGGATATCGAAACAAATTTTCCATTCCTTCTGTCAACCTTGGGATATTCCACCTCTAGGCGTCTGGAAAATAAAAGATGGAAGATGGAGGAAAAGTGAATGATGCTGAAAATTGGATTTTATAAAATATTCATGACGATCGTGTACTTTTCAAAAAGTTGCCCAAAAGAGTTTCAAGAACAAAAAGCCGACAACCATAATGCAGTTTATCGATCTTGACAGCCTTCGATATTCATGTCAGATATACAGATACACATAACAAAAAATAGTTATTATTAAATTCCATACATAATTATTGGAAATAATATAAAAATCATTTTCAGCAAGTTTTATCGGAATACATTCTTAGCATAGGTATGTAATAAAGAGCTACTAATTTGCTTGAACCAAAGACATACATTTTCAACTAAAATGAGGAATTTTCCAACAGTAAAAATGAATTTTCAACAAAAAAGCATGGATTTTTAAACCAAAAAGACCAATTTTTTACCAAAAAAGACAAATTTTCATCGAAATACATGAATTATTAAACAAATGAATGAATTTTTAACGAAAGCAAAAATCGAAAAGTTAAATTATAATTCAAAAATTAACTTTGAACAAACACCCGAATTTTTAAGAAAATAGTACAATTTTTGACAAAAGACATACATTTTAAACAGAAATGATGAATTTTCCTCTGAGGAATACGAATTTTGAACAATAAAATATTTTTTAGTCTACGAGGAAAAAAAAATCATCAAAATTGTTGAACATTTAAGCTAAAAAATAATTTTTCTGTAAAACAGTTCCATTTTCAACCCGAAGATATGAACTTTCTACAAAAAATTAAATTTTTTACTAAAAAAGATAAATTTCCAACAAAAATGATGCATTTTTCGATCAATAAAGCAAATTTTGAACAATAAAATATTTTTCAGTCAAGAAAAAAAATCATAAAAATTGTTGAACTTTCAAGCTAAAAGACGAACTTTCTATCAAACAAATACATGTTGAACTCGAACGGTTAAACTTTTTAAAAAAAATTTAATTTTCCACTAAATAGTTGCATTTTTAATAAAAAAAGGACATTTCAAATCATGAAGATTATTTTTCTACCAGAAGAAACAAATTTTTGATTAAAAAAGATTAATTTTCAGCTAATAATAGGAGAATTTTATTTTCAGTTGAAAACATCACTTTTAAACAAAAAAAAGTTGAATTTTCTACCAAGAGAATAATTTTTTAACAATGTAGTTCAAACCAAAAAAATAAAATCAGAATAATGATGTTATTTTTTCAAACAGTGAAATAAGTTAGTTTCCCAATGTTAAATTATGCGGACTACTTCAATAATTAAAAAAAAAATGAATTATCAATCAGAAAGATGGATTTCCAACTAAAATGATAATTCCTCAAACAAAGAAGATTAATTTTAAACTAAAGAGTCGTCTCTGTATCTAAAAGACATGCAATTTCTATTAAAGCAGATCAACTTTTAAACCAAAAATATGAATTTTTAAGCCAAAAGAATGAATATTCTGAGCACATAGACGAACGTTCAACAAAACCGTTCAAGTTTCGACCAAAAAACGATAACTTGTTCACCGAATAGTTAAGACTTCAATAAAATAATTATTATTCTCTATTAAGCAGTTGAATTTCCAACTGAATAGTCGAATTTCCAGCCTAGATAGATAAATTGTCAAAAAAATGGTCAGTTTTGATATTTTATCCAAAAAAGATTAAATTTGTAGTAAAAGAGATGAATTTTCAAGCCAAAATGACGAATGTTCTACCAAAAAAAGCCAAAATTGCAAAAAATACAGAAATATTATCACTCAAATAGGTGCAATTTAACAAAAAAGATCAATTTTCAAGTCACAATAGTCATATTTTCAACTAAAGACATGAATTTTTAACAAAAATAATAAACAGTTGTATTTCTAACAAAAAAAAATGTTTCACACCAAGAATTTCTACCAAAAAAGACGAATTTTTGTTCGAAAACCATCAATTCAAAACCGGCCATAAAAAAGTTACATTTTCAGTTGAAAAAATTAATTTTGAACGAAATGAAAACAAATTATTGACAAAAAAGTTAAATTTTCAACCAAAAGAATAATTTTCTAAGAATGTAGTTCAACCTTCACCCACGTAGTTTAATGGTAGAAAAGTTACATTTTCAGCTGCAAACATTAACTTTAAATGAAAAGGAAACGAATGATTAACAAAATAGTTACATTTTCAAACAAAATAATAATTGTCTAAGAATGTATTTCAACATTTACTTACGTAGTTTACTTTTCAATTAAAAAAGAGCAATTTTAAGCCAGTGTAGTTTATTAGTTTTCTGATGTTTAATTCCACCGAATACGTGGTCCAAAATTTTTTGGAGAAACGACAAACGAATTGCGAGTATCAATACAAAAGAGGGGTTTACAACTAAAATGAAGAATCTTTATCAAAGAATAATGTTTTTAAAAAGTGTTTTAGTCTGAAACCAAGTAGTCCAATTTTTAAACAAAAAAGATGAATTTTCAATGAATGATGTATTAGTACATATTTCAACCAAAAAATATTTTTATTTCGAAGCAAAAACAGTTTTAATCGACCAAAAAAGACAAATTTTCGAAAAAATATCAAATCTTCAACCAAAGAAGATTGATTGTCAACCAAGCAGTTGAATTTCCATCCAAAAGACATAAAATTTCTACTAAAAGATATAAATTTTTAAAACAAAAAGAAGAATTTTCCAAAAATAGTTCAATTTTCAACCATCAAACATAATAATTCAATTTTTAACATTAAAATAAGAATTTTCAATCCAAAAGACGAATTTTCAACAGAACATTTAAGTTTTCAACCAAAAGGGATGGCTTTTTAACAAAATTGTTGAATAATCCACCAAATAATAAAGTTGTTTACTAAAAATATAACCGGCAGGAGAAAGCAACTGCAAAAAAATATATCGAAATATAAGGCAAATAAATTACGAATAAGACTATTTTATCAGGGTGGACGCAAGATTTTATTTTTAAAATTTCCTAATTTCTCCCAGACTAATTTTTTATTTGGATGCAGTTCCGAATAGCTGAATTTTCCGATTTTATTGAAACTTCGTATACGTATGTATTTTGACGCGCTGATTACGAATATAATAATGAAAATTGTCGACAAAGCGATTTTCATAGTGAAAACCATAAAAAAAACATAAAAATCATGGTTTTTTCGTTTATCTAAGCCACTACGCAAAATTTTGCGAGTGATAGTTTTCGAGAAAATTAGTGATAGATCTAACCGTCAGCTCTTTCTCTATTGTTAATTACCGTGGCGACAGGCCCTAAGTGGCGACGAGAGACCGTAAGTGATGGCAGCAAGCATCGAACCCCTACCCCTTTCCAGCCTATCGTGGGGGCGGAAAGGCACCCCTGTGATAGGGCACAAAAAATAACTTAGGTCACACACGACCCCCTATCCCAGGTTTTGTGGGAGCGGGAAGGCACCCCTGTGACAGGTCACAGAAATAACTTAAGTCACACACGACCCCCTTTCCCAGGTGTCGTGGGGGCGGGAAGGCACTCCTGTGACAGGTCACAGAAATAACTTAGGTCACACACGACCTCCTTTCCAGCCTATCGTGGGGGCGGGAAGGCACCCCTGTGACAGGTCACAGAAATAACTTAGGTCACACACGACCCCCTTTCCTAGGTGTTCTGGGGGCGGAAAGGCACCCCTGTGATTGATCACAGGTATAATGTTGTTTATCCACCTACCTGTACAATATATCTTTGTTTTTGCATTGTATCTCCATTGGGTTCGGCTTGGTACCTACTCACGTTCTTCATCGCGGGAAGGTTGGAGTATTTTGAAGAACATTTTTTTTATATTTTGTAATATTTTTCATTAATTTTTTTTTGGATTTTTTAAAATTTTATTATTGCGAAATATATTTGCATTTACTTCAATTGAGAATGCTGATTATAATCAGTGGCCAGGGTAGCATACTTTAATATTTGCGATCAGTTGTTTAAATGGATCAGCATCTATTTTCTTGAGACGTCGCACAGTGGGCCTTTTTGCAAAATTTACTTTCAAAACCTAATATCTTTTGAACGAATTGACCAAAATGGATGTTCTTTGAACGAGATTGAAGATTATTAAATGCACAATAAGGGAAAATTATAGAGAAAAGTTTTTCCGAATTTCCTAACCTGGAAAATGCGGGAAAAGACCGTCATTAATTTTTTAACAAAAATTACAAAATTGTACTACAATTACAAAGAAAAAAGTTTTGTTTAGTGAAAGATATAATATTTTATAGATTTTTCAATGCTGAATTCAAATCTGCCAGGTAAAATAGCGTAGCGTATTTCCTTTCCGAGAAAAAATGCGGATAAATATGAAAAATCCAATATGGAGAGATACAAGTCGGAAACATGATGGTAACTTGACGAAGTTTATTATCTTTAGGTTTTTACGGTCGCTGAATCGAAATCTGACGTCAGAATTACAAAATAAAGAATGGCGAATGCAATATGGCGGAACAAAAGTTTTGAAAAATTTAGCAAAATTGACAAAATTGTCCACATTTATGTTCTCGAGGGCTCTGAATCCAAATCTGACGTCAGAATTTCAAAATGAAGATTTGCGGTTCCAATATGGCGGAACAAAAATTTATATTTGGGCAACTTCACAAAATAAGTCATATTTACGTTTCTGAGGGCTTCTTGTTTATAATTTTTTACGTTTTTGACAACAAAATTGACACATTCATTTTGTGATAATTCCTTAAAAATATGTTTTCAGTGTAAATATAGAAGAAGAGAATGACGAAAGTGATGCCAGTTCCCTGAGTAATGGAAATATAAGCGATGATATATATATATTTAAGTGATGAAGATTGATTATTGGAGAAAATAGGTATTTGAGATTAGGACATATGTCGATTTAATGTAACGTGTCTGTAACTACAATTGTATTCATGCAATAATTTTAAAAATAGAATTTTCTCAATATTTGTTCCACCATTTTGGATACGCAATTTTTCATTGTTTAATTCTGATGCCAGATTTGGATTCAGCGAACTTCAAAATGTAAATATGGACAATTTTGTAAAGTTGCCTACATTTTTCCAACTTTTGTTCCTCCATATTGGATCAGCCATTTTTTATTTTGAAATTCTGCCGTCAGATTTGGATTGAGAGCCCTTGAAAACGTAAATATGGACAATTTTGTCAATTTTCCTAAATTTTTCAAAACTTTTGTTCCGCCATATTGCACCCGCCATTCTTTATTTTGTAATTCGGACGTCAGATTTGGATTCAGCGACCCTAAAAACCTAAAGATAATAAACTTCGTTATGTTACCATGATGTTTCCGACTTGTGTCTCTCCATATTGGATTTTTCATATTTATCCGCATTTTTCTCGGAAAGGAAATACGCTACGCTATTTTACCTGGCAGATTTGAATTCAGCATTGAAAAATCTATAAAATATTATATCTTTCACTAAACAAAACTTTTTTCTTTGTAATTGTAGTACAATTTTGTAATTTTTGTTAAAAAATGACGGTCTTTTCCCGCATTTTCCAGGTTAGGAAATTCGGAAAAACTTTTCTCTATAATTTTCCCTTATTGTGCATTTAATAATCTCCAATCTCGTTCAAAGAACATCCATTTTGGTCAATTCGTTGGAGAGATATTAGGTTTTGAAAGTAAATTTTGCAAAAAAGCCCACTGTGCGTCGCCGCCACAAAAATTCGCAGAGGTGATCTGCAAGATTGCTCTTGTGCACTCCTCCCCGTGAAAGGAATCGTCGCATGCACCGCCAAGATGACTCGATGTTTTGAGTGTGTGCTCCGGTATCGCTATTCACAAACTCCTCGGAATGATTAACACTTTGGTGAACAAATCCATGATCTTCGAGATTGACATAGCCCTTCCAACAATCGGTGTTAATCTCTGTCTCTTCTGCTACATGCTTTTTTATTAATCTGATTAGAGTAGCCTGATCTCTCTTGTTATCGGGACAGATTTCCAACCGATAGTTGTAAGGATGACCTCTTTGAATCATTCCGAGGTTCCATGATCCTTCAACTATCCGTCCTTTGTCATTTTTTCGACGGCCGATTTTGCACTCATCTATTTCAACTACTTCTCCGACACCTCCAATGCGACCTTCCTCTTCGAAGTGACTGTCAAGAGCAACCATGCAGATCTCCCGACAAAAAGAGAAGCGGTCTGCAACAGTTTCTCGCGAAATCGACTGACCTTCGACAATGCTACTTTCCCGGATGGTTTGTTCGAAATTGAAGCCTACAGCGAAACAATAAGAAATAAGCATACATGCCGCTGCGGAAATGTGACACCTCTCAAACCACGTATTTTCCGCAACGGTATTTGTGTGACGATACTTACCTGCTTTATAACACAAGAACTAAAAAAGGCTCTAAAAGAGTCATTTTTTTCTTGTGTTTTGAGCAAAATCGTTCAGTTGGAATGAGTTCAATTTGTCTCAACCACTGAAGTGTTTTTTCTCTTTTTTGAAGAATCATACGCAGACTGAAAATATTATATGTTTCATTCATCTTGGTTCGAACTCGAGAGAAGAAACCTTCGAAAATAATGAATGCACGCATGAAACAAACGCCTGTTAGTACCGGGAGCGCGGATGGTGGAGAAAGACCTGTCGCTTATTGCACTAAAATTTGTTAAATTTTATCTGATGTATCGATAATTTTCTCAAAAACTATCACTCGTATGGAAAAATGCTTAAAACAAAAAATATGTATCTCAATAAGGCTCACCACTTTTGTTTGAAAGATTTTGCGAAAATTTGCATATTGACTAATCTAAACGCAAAAAAACCTTGATTTTTAAGGGGCTTTTTCCATGATAATCGATGTATCACTAATTTTCGCAAAAACTATTACTTGTGGATAAAAATTTTACCGACAAAATATGTGTAACTCGATTAGATGTACAACTTTTGTTTCCAATATTTGATAATATTGTGCGTATTGGTTTAAATACACGCAAAAAACGTGACTGAACGCATTTCCGTAACTTTCTTCGTCTTTTTCTTGTTTTTACAACGCGATCCTCTTTTTCTCAAAAAATAATGGTTTTAGGCAAACAGTGTATTCTACAAAAAATATGTATTTTTATACTAGCTAAAACTTTTGTTTAAACCATTTTTCGATATTCTGCGTATTTACTGAGATAAACGCAGAAAAACATGATTTTTATGGTGTTTTTTATGGTTTTCACCATGAAAATCGCTTAGCCGCCAATTTTCACTATCATATTCGTAATCAGCGCGTCAAAATACATAAGTATACAAAGTTTCAATAAAATCGAAAAATTCAGCTATTCGGAACTTTATCCAAAATATTTATTATCCTTAACAGTTATTTAAAGTCCCTGACTTTTCCCTGCCTTTCCCTGACCAGTAAAATTCCCTGACTTTTCCCTGATCTCTATATTTTACCCTGACCTACGACCAGCCTGCTTGAGCGCAACAAAAGTTTCGAGGAGTCTCATATTTCATCCCTGGAACTGTGTCGGTTGAAAGCTTAAACTCAAGGAAGCCGGGTACTTATTTCACCCAATCGGAAATTCGTTTATGACGAAATGGAGCTTTCGGCTTCTTCTCAAGTCCCTCAGGAAGGTCTAGACGCCCTATTAACTTCAATTACGCGGTCGAAGTACTAGTTCATTGTTCGCGGCGTTCTACTGAGAGAACTCGAGCGCCAGGGATGCATATACTCGCAAATACCACCCCCATCCCAAGTCACCCCCCGTCTTATTTTCCCCTTAGCTCTCCCCCTGAGCGTCTGTAAATACCATGCGTACGTGCATCCCACATACCAACTCCTACACAGGACCAAGTAACGCGAAAGCACGGTCCTCACGGTGCCATTAGCGCTCTAATCCTAATGGAGAAGGGTCGTGTATAGCGCAGTAAAAGGAAAAGCTGAGGCTCCCTGGGATAGAATGCGTTTTAGCAGCCATCGAGATGCTTTTGTTTTTTGTTTTCAGTCTGTCGACGCTCGAGGATAGACCCTACATATGTAGCCATCAGCGAATCTTTTTTCACTCAAGTGCGTCGAATCCACAAGGGGCTCGATTAAAAGGAGTAGCGACATTTCGGATTTTTAAAAAATGGTGGGAGGGGTCCCTTTAGAATTAGAAATGGATCTATAGCCCAGGTGGAAAGACTAGCAGAGATGTCATCACAGAAAAAACTGGGGTTTCTATTAGAACCAATTTTTGGTTCCAAAGGAGCTGCAACAAAAAGGAACCTCTTTTGCTGAAAAGGAACCCAAAATGATGAATGGATTCTAAATGAACCCTAGGTATGGATTGAAATGGTTCCAAAAGAGCCCTTTTTGCACTTCTGTTTTGACTCACTACGAAGATTTTACAAGTTAATGATTCACATTTTACTTTGTAACTCAGATTAAATAATATTGCACTGGGAAAAATTTAATGAAGAAACTCAAATTATAGACATCAATCATTCTTGAAAGAGAGATAGTGCACATGAAATATGACAGTTTTCAAGGTTATGTTGAAAATCCGAACTTTTCCACTGCGCATGCGCAAGAAGCGCGGGACTATTTAAAATGATATAATATAGATTTGCAATATTAGGTTAATATTAAATTTTTCCAAGAAGCTAGGTATTTCTATAATTCAATCTAGTTTGTGTTACAGATAGTATTATTATTATTATTCATAGTATTTATTGATTTTAAATAGGCCCGCGCTTCTCGGTACATGCGCAGTTGAAAACGTCGGCACCCGCCGATGGCCATCTACCGGATATAAACGAACTAAAAAGGAACCCTAAAAAAGAGTTCTATTGGAGTCTCAGTTCTAAATGATACTAACTTTTACTTAAGCCGCAACATCACCGAACCCTCAGTTTCTTCGTAATGAATCCCGCGATCTATTGTCGACAATACTTCGTCATACATCTGTGTCCTGACATCAGAGTGCCACTGATAGTTTGTTAAGTAGGGGAGACCGGGGCAAATCCGGCACCCCGGCGTTTTTTATGTGAACGCACCGTTATGCTCAAGCGCCCCCAGAGAGAAGTGTGGGCGATTGAGGTTATATCGCGAACATAAAAAATAAACACGTTTTTCTGGACGTTTTGGCGTTGTATTCTACTTTTCAGCCTATTCTCCCAACAAAAATTCATTTGCGACAAAAAAAAGTTTCGTAGCTAATATATCTTTTCAGTTTATATATTTTGTTTTGCAGAAGAACTAAATTTCATTATTCAAAAATCAATTGGAAAGCGTGCTGGATTTGCCCCGGTCTCCCCTACAAAGTCTGTTCCGAAAGTATACGACCATGTGCTCTGATTTTGTATCTGGTTATGCTACTGTCATTGTTATGCAATGTCGGGTCAGCCCGCATCACTATAACGCTAAAAACTACGCTACTTTCACTGCTCATTGTGACTCAGGTTTTGGAGATAGATCAATTCTAGCTTTTCCACAAGAAAGAGCAGGTCAAAAACTATAAAGAACACTGAAAAAGTCAAAAAATGTATTTCCCTACTTAAGGTCCTTTTTCTCGTGCGTGGTCACATATAATACTGTAAATTGCGGTTAATTAATAAAATAGAATGCAACGAAACAACTGTTAACTTATAATGCAATATGCTCTTGAAACAAAATATTTGAGAAAAAAAAGACATATTTTCAGGACCTTCCGCTAAAGTTTCAACGGTTATTGGTTCCCACCCTGTCCTGCAACCGTAGGGCCTTTTTTAATGCTAATATAAAGGGTATTAGCAAACAAAAATTTATTAGGAACTTATGTTATCAAATCACCCGTTTTCCGACGTGATCACGCAACCAAGAAATATTATCTGTTTAAAGAGGATATCATCGCCATTGACCAGAATTAACTTTTACTACTGATACACCACGTGGTTGGTTACTTCCCGGACATAAATCGCAACACACATTAATCTAGTGAATTTTATAAAAAGGTGTATTCAATTTAATATACATGTGGGTATAAAAGAGTGCGTGAAAAATAAAAGTTAGATGTGATTTTTTTCATGAAAGGAGAAATCTAGATTAAAAATAATGACGATTCACGATTGCATGAATTTTGTCAATATGCGTCACGTTTATTGTTCCTGTAAGTGTATGTGTCTCATCATTGACCAGACGTTGGTTATTATAGTTGTAACAGTCTGTGATTATTCATTAATGCCCTTACTGTCCACTAGAAACAGCACCTCCCGGACATGCGAAATGACATGAGATATTCGAACCTCGTTCAAATCCATTTTGATTAGAAGTATTTTTACCAATGGGATTATTAGTTGATTAATACAGAATTCGGGTTAATAAATAATCAAATAAATTTGAGAGAGAGACTTGGTATTTGAGAAAGCGAACTGACTCTGTAGTTTAAGGAATTTATAAAGTTGAATTTCAATTTGATTTTATAATTTGCACGCAATTGGAAAAGAATGTTGTTTGTTTCAGGTTTTTTTTTAGCTCTAGTTCAGAATGCGGAATAAGTATGAAAGAAACGTAGATTGAATGAGTTCTAAGGGGTTTTAGGAAAGAGGGTTGTTATTTTAATTAAACTTATAGTAATAATATTTGGACCTGGACAATTTGTTTCATCGTTGGTTTCGTCAAGTCGGAGACCGGACGGGGAGGGTTTTATGAGATAATCCACAAAAACATTAATCTTTTGATAAACTTTTCCAGAAACTCAGAAATCAATGTCTTAAATGAAGCCTTCCTTCGAACCTGATTGAGATGTAAAACAATTTCCCAAAGAGGAGAAAAAGTAAAAATTATGTTGGTCATCCGTTCCAAATAAAGAATTCAAACTTTTATTTCAAATAAATAAAAGTGTCCAACTCCATACAATTAACCGACGTTTCGACACGGCTTTGTGTCTTTTTCAAGGTTGAATTAAACTGTTTCATAGTGTAAAAAAACGGCTATAATGTCAATTAGTCAAAATTAAGACAAAAAAAGTTTAACCTCCTGAAAAAATGGAGGCTCAACCTTCTAATACGACATGTAATTGTATTAGACGGTTTAGCCTCCATTTTTTCAGGAGGTTAAACGTTTTTTGATTTAATTTTGACTAATGGACATTATCGCCGTTTTTTTCTGCACTGTGAAACATAATTCAATCTTGAAAAGACACAAAGCCGTGTCGAAACGTCGGTTAATTGTATGGAGTTGGGGGAGGGGTTTTACCCTTGTTGTGGAACGAACTCACTAATCACTAATTGCTAATAATCCAATTTCAAAAATTAATCATTTTCGCGCCAAACTTATCCCGGATCGTTACATAGTCATTGAGGTGGCGTCCTCGGCCGACATTGACTGGTACTTAGTACCCAAATCGTCAAGAAACTTTGTTCCAAGAACATTTATTGTGGCTTGGGGGGCCTGCTTCGGGACACGAGTTTTTTCACCGATTTCGCTTAAATTTTAAGGGGTCATTCTACTATCTCACTTTTGAAAAATCTATTTTTTTTCTTTACATTTTTCGATAGGTTATATATTTAGAAATATCTCATCAAAATTTCACACAGAAATTCAAAATCTTTCTATACTTTTGAGAGCTTGGAGCAAAAGCGCGTACAGAGCTGAGTGCTTGTAAACATCGTAGCGTTGTTTCATTTCCTGCAGCTTCATTTAGTGAAAATGTTAGATATAAAGTGAAAGAGATTATAAAATTAGGAGGATTCATTCAAACAAGCAGAATGGATATTATATGGAGCAGGGGTCGTTGATTACGTGTGAGTAACTTTTTCTTACAATTTTTATGTTCCGAAAACTTTAAACGCATTTTTCTCAAAACAACAAATTTGCGCTCTGCGCGCACGATTTCTCAAAAAGTTTTCGAAAGATTACTTTCAAATTTTCTACGTTTATTCTAAATATAAATATCTGCAGAGTGACAAAGCGGTTTTTGAAATTTTAAATTTTATCATAGTTAAATTAACAAAAAAAAGAGCAAAAAAACACGATTTTTGGAAATTTTTTGTTTTAACTGCCGCCATTTTGTTATTTTGAAAAATAAAAGAAATGCGCTTCGTCACTGCAGAGGTATGGTCATACTAATGAGGCAAATTTCTGATTTATTTGTTTCAGATGATGCTGACTGGAGATATCGTGCGCGCAGTGGACATGCCTTTTTTTGAGACACTTTGTTTATTGTTAACTAATACCTAAACTAAATAATAATTTTATGTGAAAAGATTGTTTTTGTAAACATTGAGACAGCATAAATAAACGCCGAACATTTTATTTAATTATATAAAGTATTTGTTGAGAAAAAAATTCTGGAAAATCACCTTTGTTTTTTTGCCTAAATAGTAGAATGACCCCTTAAGGTGAAAATTTTTTGGACATTTAAACAAACCACCCCTATCTGTCACTTCTGAAATTTATAGTGACACTAATTAGTAAGAACTAAATAGCAATCAGTTATAATTTACTAATATAAATTTAGAAAGATAGTTCTCAAACGAACAGATTCTTTAGAATTTTTCTGAAAATATTATTAGATTTTTTTGCAATACATTTTCTTACCACCAAGAATTAAATACATGAAATGAACATATCAAAAAGCATACATTCTTTACGAGGTAAATTGGGAGCATTCATACTTCTAATTGAATATAAAAGAGTCGCAATTAAAAGCTGTTCTATACTGAATGTGTTCGTTCATAGGACTTTATTCAATTTGAAGACACTCAAATTAGAATAGTTAATAAAAGACTTTCCCCTGCACAAAAGAGAATTTTTCTTTTGCCCTTGAAATTTCAATTTGATAAAAAGCCATCCATTGAAATATTCGGGAATATAGAAAAATGCTTGTGGTAGAAAGTTGGGGGTGTAGTCTGATATCCGAGTAGCGTTCGTAATCCCACCCAATGTACAGTTGTGCAGTGTGCACTCTCGGCCACTGTGATTCATAGGTATTACAGCAGAGTACCGAGTAAACATCCTGATATACCACTGCAGTATATACAACATGGACCAACGTATGGCCGTAATAATGTGGGTTCGTAAAAGGCATACCTGCGTGAAGACGAAAGATACGGGCGTGAAACGCACATTTACACGTACACATATACACAAGATAATACTTCCAATAAACAGTGAAAATTATAGTCAAGACCATATTGTAGATTTTAGACCACCATCCTCGTCACTTGATGCTTAAAAACAGATTAAATAACTTTATTTTTCGATTATAAAAGAAGTAGATTAAAAACGGGTTACGTAGCCTATTAAGGCATGAATAAGTGGTTTAAAACTTCCCCTCTAATACTTTTTCTCCCGCACTCACCTTACATTATCCTGTTTTCCATCTCCTCACCTACTTACTAGCCCTTCCACAACTTCTTCCTCATCTTCTTTTCCTGCTACTCGCTTCACCCAAATATTTCCTTACGTCCTCTACACTGAAAAAAAAAAGTTTTTGAATCAAAAAAAATTTCTTTGATTCAAAGAAATGGTCGTACTGAATACGTCCCATCATGTATTTCTTCAATTCAAAGAAATCGTTTAATTGTATGAAAAATAAGAAATTATTGAAGCAAATAAATAATTGCTTCAGCCTCTGAAATATTATTTGAGCGAATGGACGATGTCTTTAACTGAATGAAATTAGATATTTGGATTTAAAAATCAGTCAGTTGATATGATCGAATACAATTTCAATTCTAAGAAATATTTCCTTAATTGAAAGTATTGTCGATCGGATAAAATAAACGTTTTTTTAATTGACAGATTTGATTTTTTGTTTCAATGAAGCGTACTGTAATTCAAAAATAGGACCTATTGATCGGATGGAAATATTTCTTTAAATCAAAGAAATATGAATCAAAGACAAAAATATTAATTTTAAACCAAATAAATGACTCATTGTTCCAAATGAATGTGCCATGAATGGGAATGAATATTTCTTTGAGATGAGAATATGTGAATTGATGGAAAGAAACATATTTTAAAGTCAAGCAAATATTTTATAGGCTCACAAAACTATTTTTTCGCATCAAATTTTTGAGTATTTGAAGCAAAATAATATCCCACTGATTCAAACAAATATTTCTTTGGCCTAAACCATGCGCGAGTGCAATAAAGTAGTTCGTACTTCAACTGTAGTACATATTTTCCTAAATAAACAAATGGATTCTTTCAGCCTAAATTATAATTAACATTGTTATTATTATACATATTTAATTTAAACAACGCATCACGAATATATTATACAATCTTGATGAACCTGAAACAGAAAAATTCGATGAAAAATCCACCTCCAACAGGAATCGAACTTGGGTCCGTCGAGTGTCAAATCCACAACGATGACCACTACGCTGTCGCAACATAGAAATTATAAGGCGGAAAGCCGTATTTAGCTCTCGCCATAAATGCCAAAGAAATATTTCTTCAAATCAAAAACATGGATATTGAATTTAACAACAGATTTCTTTGATCTAAAGAAGTATTCAATTGAAACAAATCATGCCAAATTATTGAATGTTTGATTTGAAAAAATAATTACTTCGTTGGAAAAAATGTTTATTTGTTATGAATAATTTAATTCTAGTAAGCAAATAAAACATTTCCTTCAAATGAAGAAATAAATATGTATGCAAACACAATACCTTGTTCATCTAAATAAATGCTTCATTGGTATAAATGCATGAACTCTTTGTAACAAATAAATATATTTTTAATTTAATTAATATTATTTTGAATTAAATCATTATTGCTTTGATTTGAATAAACTTAAGGACCTGATTCAAATATGCACAATTAATTGATTCAAATGCGTCCGAATCAATTCAAAGAATCGAACTCATTGAATCAAATAAATATTTCTTTGCGATGATTATGTCGACTTCTGGCATGGAATAAATATTTTGTTCAGTTTAGTGAATATACCTTTATATTAAAAGAATATTTTTTAAATTTAAATAATACTTGCATTGTGTTGATTACAATAATTGTTAGAATGCAATAAATATTTATTTAATTTAATGAATATTCATTTATCTTGAATAAGTATTTCTTCAATTTACGTCATTATTTCGTTGCAACAATTATATCAACTTATAGTGTTAAATAATTTTTTTGTTTCAATTGAACGAATATCGATTTATCGTGAAAGAATATTTTTTAAATTTAGATAACTGTTTTATTATTATTGTTTTGACAGTTCTTAGCATGAAATAAATATTTCTTCAATTGAATGAAAATTCATTTATCTTGAGTGAATATTTTCTTGACTAAAAAAAATGAACTAATTGCTCCAATGATGTATGAATTATCCGATTCTAAAACATATTTATCCATTTCAAGGAATCGATTTCATTGGACTAAAGAAGGAGTTCTTTAGGCGCCTAAAACGTATTCAATAAACCTAGATTCCTACCTTCTAGGAAATCATTTCTTTGTCTTGATATTTTTCGTATTTAATGCGAAGAAATATTTACTCATATTAAAGAAATTTCACACAAAGAAATCATTTCCTTGAATTAATGCGTGAATCTTTTGCATCTAAACAATATTAACTTAACTGAAGTAAACAATTCCTTGGTCGAAAAAAAAAAAACCAAAGAAACGCATTTCCTTGAATAAAGTAAATTTTTTTTCAGTGTACCCCCTTCCTTCGCTTTCCCTCATTTCCCCTACTCACCCCTTCACTTCCTCCTACTTCCCTTACTTCCGCATTCTTCATTTCCTCTCTTTCCTCTCCCTCATTTCCTCTACTTCCCCTCTCCTTTAATTCCTGCACTTTTCCTTCTTGAAAAAAAATATGAAGGAAAGATGGACGGATGGACAGATGAATGCATTCAAATTCAATCAAGGCGTTAATTACTCCTACAATCTGATGTGCACTCCTTCTGCAATTTTATACAATCTTATGCAATCCCATGCATTCCTTTGCAATCCCATACAATCTTTTACAATATCTTGTAATCCCACATTACGAAAAAATATTTTAGGTAATTTAGTGTAGGCCTATAGTGATTTTCCTATAATGAATTTCTTCTTTCTATTTTTTCGTGATTTTTGAAAAGTAATGATAGAAAATCTTTATAAGAAAATCAGTGGAGAAATGAAAAATGTTAAAATATTGCAAAGTTGATGCAAAAATTTTCAAAGATTTCTTAACATATCAGTAGTTTTTAAGGCGCCATTCTAGTAACTACTCCCGAAAAAACGTTATCTTTGCGGCGAAAAAACAAAACAAAAAAATCGTGTTTTTTTGCCGCCATTCTGTTATTTTTGCACTATATTAAAAAAAAATTATAGCGGACATATCCATTGTCATAATTACCCTGAAATTTTTTGATTTTTCTGTTTCAGATGCCCCAGTTCCGAGACTTTTTAAACAAGCCGGAACTACCTACTTTTTGAGGCGTTGCGTTTGACTGACGTTTTTGTGTATAAAAAGTGTATAAAATAAATTTAAAAAAATTTCTAAATTTATTTCAAGAGTGTATTTATTCAGCCTAACAAATCCTTCTTCAATATCTTTATCAATAATCTCATAAAAAAATCACAAATATAGCGTTTTTTGGGGGGGGGGGGGTAGTTACTAGAATGGCCCCCTAAGGGATTCCAAAGTATTTCGACAAATTTCGAGGAACTTCCACTGATTTTGAGGCTTTTAAAAGGATTTTATGGGGTTTTCAAATATTTTGAATAATTTGAAAAGATTGCATCGGTTTTTAAGAGAGTTAAAAATATGTCTACGGATTTTGAGGACTGTCGTAACATTTCGAGGGGTCTTGAAGGGGTTCCTAGAAATTTCAAAGATCTCAATGAAATTCGAAAAATTTTAAGGCATTTACAAAAATTAAAGGATTTCAAAGTCTGATAGGGATTTAGACGGGGTTTTTCAGAGAATTTTCATGAATAAATTTGATAGAGTTTAAATTCTCGATAATTCCCATTGATTTTGAGGGATTTCGTCAGATTTCATAACAATTTCAGATGAATTTAAAGATTTAAAATCATATAAAGAGATTTCAGGCGTTCCACATTATTTTAACGGATTTCGAGGGAATCCCATGAAGTTTATGGCTTTTAAAAGAATTTTATGGGGTTTCAAAATTTTTGAACTTATTTTAAAAGATTTCATTGGTTTTCAAGAAATTGAAAATATTTCCATGGATTTCAAGGAATTTCGAAATATTTAAATGATTTCAGAGGATTTTCACTTTTTTTAAACATGTCAAGGGATTTCTTGCGCTTTCACAGATTTCAAGGGATTTCAAGGGATTACAAGGGATTACAAGGTATTTCAAGGGATTTCACAAGATTTAAGAATGTGATTAAATTTCCAAGGATTTCTAGGGATTTTAAAGATTTCTATGAGTGCAATCTTTCTTTTTTTAAAGTTTCAATGAATAAGTTTAATTCGAAATATATTCAAGGGCTTCCAAATGATTTATACTTTTTTTAAATGGATGTTTATTTAAAGGATATAATTGAATCGTCAAGAATTTGAAGAGATTTAAAAGAATTTTGTAGAATTTTCAAGGATTGCAAAGGGTTGCTAGAAAACTTCGCAAAAGAAATGATATTTTAGGGGATTCTTAGCGATTTCCAGAGATTTCAAGAGATTTCAAATGATTTATGCTTCAAGAGATACACCAAATTTGAAGGGATTAGAAAGATTTTGTAGAATTTTCAAAGATTCCAAAGAATTTCTAAAAAACCGTAAGGGATTTTAAGGTTTTTAAAGAAATTTGATCAAATTTAAAGAATTTGATTAAATCTTCAAAGACTTAAGTGTACTTCAAAGAGTTTTGTCAAATTTTCAAAGATTTAAAAATTTTTTTAGAAAACTTCGAAAAATATATGAAATTTTTAGGGATGCTTAGCGATTTCAAGATTTTTCAAAGCACATTAAGGTATTTCAAGAGATTTTGCCAAATTTAAAGGATTTTATTGAATCTTCAAAGATTTGAAGAAATTTCAAAGACTTTTTCAGAATTTTCAAAGAGTTCTGAGGATTTCTAGGAAACTTCGGTAAATACATAAATTTCTAACGGATTCTTAACGATTTCTAGAAATTTTAAAAGATTTCAAATGATTTATACTTTTTTTTAAATGAATGTTCACGATGTCCAAAGAGTTCAATGGATTTTAAGGAATTCTAGAGGGATTTCAGAAATATAAAAAAATTCAAAGGGATTTCAAAGAATTTTGGAGAATTTTTAAAGATTTCAAAGGATTTTTAGAAAACTTCAAAGGATATTAAGGTATTTCAAGAAATTTTAACAAATTGGAACGATTTTACTGAATCCCCGAGGATTTCAAGGAATTTCAAAGATTTATAGGAATTGTATATTTTTTCTAGAAAACTTTAACGAATAAGTTCAATTTATTATATATTTATGGGATTTCAAATAAAAGAAATGATATAAATTTTATTGCATGGGATTTTCCCGGATTTCAAGAATTCAAGGACAGAACATTGAGATTTATAGACCTTTCAATGAATTTCGAAAGGTTATAAAAGATTTAAATTAAATATAAAGAGATTTTAAAGATACCAAGGGAATTCACAGATTTTTGCTGTGTAAAGTTTATTTGTGCAGAATCGCCAACAAAAAATAATTTCATCACTTAGTTGTCTTTAATTCATGTTGCCAGTGAGATTTATAAGAATTGAGTAAGGCAAGTTTGTCTTCTAGTATTATTTATTAATTTTTAGAAACAAATTATGCAAAAAATTCCCAGAATGGACATTTGAAGCCGAAAAAAAATAATTTCATCTCTTAATTGTCCTTAACTTATGTTGCCAGAAGAAATTTATAAGAATTTAGTAAGGAAAGTTTGTCATTTAGTATTATTTGGTAATTTTAGAAACAAATTATGTAAACGATTTTCCAATATGGACATTTGAAGACAACGAAAATTAATTTTACCTCTTACTTTTGTTTAATTTATGTTGCCAATGAGATTTATAAGAATTTAGTAAGGAAAGTTTGTGTTCTAGTATTATTTGTTAATTATAGAAACAAGTTCCCAGTATGGACATTTGAAGCCAAAAAAAAATGCTATCTCTTGATTGTCCTCAAATGTTGCCAGTAAGATTTTTAAGAATTAAGTAAGAAATGTTTGTCATTTAGTATTGTTTGTTAATTTTATAAACAAATGATGTAAACATATTTTCAGTATGGATATTTCAAACCAAAAAAATAATTTTGTCTCTAAATTGCCCTTAATTTATGTTGCCAGTGAGACTTATAACAATTTAGTGGGGAAAGTTTGTCATTTAGTATTATTTGTTAATTTTATAAACAAATCATACAAACAGTTGTCAGCCAGCGTTAACAGTGACATGATGATGCCTCTAATTATCTACCGTCATCATTTGTTCATATTATTTGTTTCTAAAATTAATAAATAATATCGAATAATATACTTTCAGCACTAAACTTTACTGGCAATACAATTTAGGAACAACTAAGGGATAATCATTTTTTCACCCAAAATGTCCACATTAGCATGTTTTTCCCAAAATTAACAAATAATATCGGAAAACATGTTTTTGTGATCAAGTATCTCTTTTTCGATAAAAATAAGTAATATTAATGCCGAAATATCCTTTACAAATAAGCAATTTATAATATTCAGTGTTTGATAACAAATTTTGTTCATACCTTGGGAACCAGAAGTCTCCATGATGACGAAAAGTCGAATCAAACATTTTTTTAGACTTTTTGTTATGCAAAATTTAAATTTTTCTCATTAAGAATCTTATGGTTTGAACATGTATAATTCCATTTCTAATACCACTAAATTTCATCAAAATTCTATTATCGTTTCCAGAAATATCGATAATTTAACCAAATTTAACCCAAAAATCCAATATGGCGTCACTCCCAAAATCAAAATTTTCTTTAAAAATCCGTTCGGTCCAAAATGTCTCTTATTCAGCACTGTAATTTCACCAAGTTTCATTGAAATCGAAGAAACACTTGCAGGTTCTGATATTCCTGACATGTAATGGCCTGCTATTTTGTTTCTATGACAGAAGGAGTCATCAGTGCGATTTTTTTCGCTAATTATTCATTTTACTACAAAAATTGACTACCTACGAAAATGAAGTACTAATAATTATTGAAAATTTCTGAAAATGTAAAGGTGTATGTCAGGCTGCTTAATTTTAAGAGGTTTTAAAATAGGGGTGAGTCTGTCCTCTTTTAAGAAGACCTTCTTTTTTCCTCTTTGACTGAAGGTAGCAGACTGTTTAAAAGAGGGTATCATGCTCTGACATCTCCTTTAAGCATCTGAGCTGTTCTGTGTTCATGGCTCGTTTGAAAGAGGAGAATATTATTTCGTGACTGGGGGGTGGTTGTTCATGAAGCTAGTCTCGAGGGTGTACGATAGGGCGACAATTTAAAGTCACTGAATTGCGCTCAAGATAAAAGAGTGACGAGCGTCACCCTTGACGGGACGTTAACAGCCTCCCAAGCTTTATCATTATTCTTGTACAATCAACAAGCTTGTTTTTGATACTAAGTCTCTAGATATACATTCTCTAAATTTAAATTAGTAAAAGTCAACTAATTAAATTATTACTGAGGATTTTAACTGATGAATCAGTTGTTTTTGTTTAATTTTTCTCAACTGATGTAGTAAAATATATTGTAACAGTGAAGTGGTTCATTTAATTTAAACTTAATTAAAGTCTTTCAAAAATTAATCTTTCTTTTAATTGAAAGTGTGTTTGAAAACTTCAAATAAATTATTTACTATGATGGTAATGTCTCAGTAGATAATTTTATAAGTATAAAAAATGAATGACAAAAAACTTTTTTAACTCTAGCGATAATAGTCTTCACAAGCCAAAATGCTCTAAAACAGGGAAAATGAGGAGATACTTCACGAAAATAGGGAAATAAAATCTTTTCGAAAAAATTAATATAGGTACTATATTAAATTCAATTTAAAACACTTTGAATTCCTGAAATTTCAAGTAGATGAATTTTCAAAAACTGTTTGCTTCATTAAAAAAATACTAATTTTCAACAAAATATTTGGATATTTTAAGCAAATAGTTGAATTTTCAAGCAAAAATATGAACTTTCTACCAGAAAAGACGATTTTTTTATTAAATTACATGAATGTTCAACAAAATATTGAATTTTTAACTAGATAGTTGAACTCTAAACCTCAAAGGATGAATTACTGACATAAAATGTGAGTGTTGATATTTGATCCTAAAATTATTAAATTTCTAGCAAAAGAGATGATTTTTCAAACCAAAAAGACAGAAATTTTTACCAACAAATACCAATTTTCGACAAAATACATGAATTATCAAATAAATAGTTGAATAGTTAAATTTCCAAAGAAGAGTTAATTTTCAACTAAAATTATGAATTTTCGGCAAAATAATGAAAAATGTTACCAGATGAATATCCATTTACCATGAATGAATCCTTATCCAAAAAATTATTTTTCTAAAAGGAGTACAAACTTTAAAATAATAGTTTAATTTTCAAGCCAAAAGACGAATTTTCTCTGAAATACATGTATTTCCGAATTGAAAAAAAACAATATTAAACCATGAATGAAATATATATATATAGTTACATTTGCAGTTAAAGAATTAATGGTCTACAGAAAAAAAAACGAAAAAAATAAGTCTTCAACAAGAACAAAATTTCAACAGAGAAGTTTAACTCTCAAGCACTTCGTTGAGTTTGCAAACGAAAAAGTTTATTTCTCAACAAAAAATATGAAAGTTGATATTTCAAAAAAAACAAATTTAAGTTTTCACTAAAAAACAATTGATTTAATCAAAAAATACAAAATTTTCAACAAAATTGTTGGATCCTCCACCAGAAGAGATCGGTTCTTAATCAACAAGTTGTATTTTCAACCAAAGAAGATTCAATTTCGATGAAAAGATATGAATTTTCAAATCCAGAAGAAGAAATTTCCAATAAAATAGTTTAATTTTCTACACGAACAGTTTTTTTAGGCAAGAAAAACAAAAATTCCAACCAAATTGTCTAATTTTTTGGCCAAATGATGCATGTTCTATGATATAGTTGAACTTTTAACTCAAAAATATTAATTTTCGACCAAGTAGTTAAATTTTTTAACAAATTCTTGAAACTTCAAGCCAAAAAGATGAATTATTAACAAGAAATAAAATAGTTGTTCAATCAAAAAATATTGTAACTTCAAATTAAGGACAATTGTAAAGTATGAATAAAAATTTAATCCAAATTTTTAAATTTGCAATTCGAAAAGAAGAATTTTTTACAAAGAACTGAATTTTCAAGCCAAAACGAAGAACTTTTCAATGAAAGAGTTTAATTTTCTAAGAAGAAAGATTTATTAGGCAAGAAAGATTTTCTATGAAACAGCTAAATTTTCATCTCAAAAATATTATTTTTCAACTTGAAGATTTGTACCAGATATTTGAACTTTTTCAACAATTTGTTAAATTTTTAACCAAAAAATATGAATTTACAACAAAAAATGTAATAATTCAGAGACAGTTGAATCCAAGCAAGGAAGACAATTTGTTAACAAAATTGTTGAATCCTCGATCAAAACAGATTGATTTTAAACAGAGCAGTTTAATTTTTAACCAAAAAAGGTCAGTTTTTTACCAAACGAGATGAATTTTCAATAAAAAAAAAGTTGAATTTTTTACGAATTTTTACATTAAAAATCGAAATTTGAGCCTAAGAGGACAACTTTTTAACAATGATATTGTACTAATTGTCAGTGACTGAATTCTAGCTAAAGAAATTAGAAGAATTTAACTGACAATCAGATATATTTTAAAGATTCAAATCGAGAGCGCATACAATATTATGGTTCTAGTTACTTATAGTAATTTAACGGAAATTAAAATCAGTTAAAACATAAATCCAAAATAATAATGTTTCACGTTATTTTATTTCAAATAATATTCATAAAACACATTTTGCAGGAATATTAGTATTTAGATATATTTTTTTCACTCCTTGTTAATTTTTTTATAGATTGATATATGAAGGACTACATAAAAAAAGTTTTTTCGATTGAAACTAAATTTTGTTTCATCAAAAAAATTGGTGCATTACTACGCGCTCACAGAAAATTTTCGTTAATTGAAAGAAATTTCTTAGTTAACTTTTTTTTTGGGTCGAGTATTCTGTTCCGGCAACATAGGCCAGATTTTAATTTTCTCTTCCGGCATATTTTATCGTGTACTAAATTAAATCCCAAAGCATTCATTATGAATTCTGAACGATTTATTATAATTTTTTCTAGCAATTCTAGATTGATTACAAAGAGTTAGAAAATTGATGTTTGGAAAAATATGTCGGATAATAGAAAATTGAAGGGAGATCTTGATGACAGGTGGTCATCAAGAAAGTCATTCAACCCAAAATTTGAACTACAATTTATGCGTCCAACAGAACTGTTATCAAAGTTATCAAAAGTTATCGATCTATTACCATGAATTCCTGAAATTTCCTTGAATTAGTATATATATCCACTAATTACCATAATTTTAAAAATGTATGGAAAGTTTGATGAGTTACCGTAATTTCTAAAATTTATGTTAATTTATCATTATTGTGGAAATTTATGAAATTTTTGGAAAAATTATGAAATTTGTAAAAATTTATGAAATTTATGAGGTTTGTGGAAATTTATGTGGAAATTGATGAAATTTGCAGAAATTTATTAAATTTGTGGAAATTCATGAAAGTTGTGGAAATTAATGAAATTTATAATAATTTACGGAAAATAATGACGTTGTTAAAAATATTTTGGGAGAAAAAATTAAAATCCGGCAAAATCTGCCCGAAGAGAAAATTAAAATCCGGCAAAATATGCTGGATCCGTATACACCAAAAATCTACCAAAAATCTTTTCTTAAATGAAGGACTTTTTGGCAACATTTGACCGAAAATCCATTGAAATCAGAGAAAAATTTCTTTGTATTAATGATTATATTATTTGGCTTTACAAACAAATTACCTTGAATAAATCAAGTTTTTGTTTATTCTAACTAAGGCTGAGGATAGTTTAAACTACGTTTCTTTTCCATTTATTATTTTTAGAAATCAACGAAGTTTGATGGATTGCAGCTATACCAGTTTTTGGAAATCACAAGCTAAAAATACTAATTTCCAACAAATATTTTGGTATACTACAACTATCCTATAGCTTTTTTGGATTTGAAGTAATCAGATTAAATGAATTACTTCCTAATTTTTTTGCAGTACTTTATTTGAATCAAAAGAATATTTTTTTAAGTCAAAGAGATTGTATCCAACAAGTAATTTCTTTAATTCAAAGGAGGCAAAAAATTTCACTTATTCCAACTAAACAAAGTTTTACTTCGAATCCTTATTTTTTTCTAATTTTCCAACAAAAAAGAGAATTTTTCATCAACACAGTTGAATTTACAACCCAAAAATATGCATTCTCTACCACAATAATTAAATTCTTAACCCAAAGAAGACAAGAAGTGAATTTTCAACCGAAAAAGATAAATTTTCTAACAAAATTAGTATAACTACATTTTCAGACAAAAAATTCCTTTTTCAATAGAATAGTTGAATTTATAAGCAATGAAATTAATTTTCAACTAAAATAATGAATCTTCAACATCAAAAATCTATTTTTAAGCCATCAGACACGTTTTTAACAAAATAGATGAATTTTCAACAACATAGCTAAATTTTCGACCAAACAGATGAACTTTCACCAAAGAAGATTAAATGTCCATCAAATTATAATTTTCGACAAAAAAGTATAACAAGTTAATTTTCAGTTAAAAAAATTAATTTCCAATAAAAAAAACTGATTTGCAAACAAAGAAATGAATTTTTAACAAAATACACAAATTTTCAACCAAATTTTGAATTTTTAAAGAAATTTTCAATCTGATTGTTTAATTCTTAATCAAAGAAAGGAATTTTCAACAAAATACAAACATTTTCCACCAAATAGCTGAATTTCAAACTGAAGAAGATAAATGTTAAAACACAGATGAAACAGTTAAATTTTCAGTTGAAAAAATCAGTTTCAACAAAGAAACAGGAATTCTCAACAAAATAGTTAAATTTTCAAGCGAAGAAAATAATTTGTCACTAAAATAATGAATCTCTAACAAACGAGAAAATGAATTTTTAACCCAATAGTTGAATTTTCAACCTAAAAAATAAATTTTCTACCAAAAAAAGACAAATTTTCAACAAAATAGTTGAATTTTCAACCCAAAAGATGAATTTTCAATCAAAAAGATTAGAGTTCTATCCAAAAAGACAAAATTTTTGACAAAAAATGGAATACTCAATTTTTCTGTTAAGAAAATTAATTTTCATTTAAAATAAAACTAATTTCCATAGAAAGCATTTATCAACCAATGAGGTTAATTTTTTACCAAATAAGATTAACGTTTACCAAAATATACGAATTTTCAACAAAATTTTGAATTGTTGAAGGAATTGTTGAAAGAACCTTAGACTTAAATTGACATCTAAAGAAATGAATTTTCAACCAAAAAGGTGAATTATTAACAAGAAATAAAATAGTTGATATTTTAATCAAAAAATATTGTCACTTCATATCAAGGACGATTGTCAAGTAAGAATAAAAATTTCATCCAAATTGTTAAATTTTCAATTCGAAAAGAAGAATTTTCTACAAAAAACTGAATTTTCAAGCCAAAATGAAGAACTTTTCAATTAAAGAGTTTAATTTTCTAAGAAGAAATATTTCTTAGACAAGGGAGATTTTCTATAAAACGGCTAAATTTTCATCTCAAAAATATTATTTTTTAACTTAAAGATATTAGTTTTGTACCTGATATTTGAACTTTTTTTAACAAATTTTTAAATTTTCACCCAAAAAATATGAATTCTCAACAAAAAATGTAATAATTCAAAGATAGTTGAATCCAAGCACGGAAGACAAATTTTTAACAAAATCGTTAAATCCTCAATCAAAACAGATTAATTTTGAACAAAACAGTTTAATTTTTAACAAAAAAAGATTAGCTTTTTACCAAACGAGATGAATTTTCAATTAGAAAAGTTGAATTTTCGACCAAGAAAGTCTTTTTAGTCGAAAAAGAAGAAAAATGTCATCTAAATTGTTGAAGATTAATATTATACCACAAAAGACAGAGTTTCAACGAAATACATATATTTTCAACCAATTAGCTGAATTTTCAACTGAAGAAGATAAATGTTAAACCAAACATCGAACAGTTAAATTTTCAGTTAAAACAATTTATTTTCAGCAACAACAAAAACAAATTTTCAAGAAAATAGTTAAATTTTTCAGCAAAGGAATTAATTTTTAACTAAAATAATGAATCAACAATCAAGAAAATAAAATTCCAACCCTATAGTTTAATTTTTAACTTAAAAGATTTAAATTGAGAAAAAAATTAAAAGTACGATGTTGGATCATTCCACACGCGGCGAGACATATTTTGTTAATGAGAAAAATAATATGCTAATTATAAAGAATTGCACGTAAATGAAAAAAATTGTTCCATCCATATTTAATATACTGGAATTTTCTCGCTTTAATAAATAAACTTCTGTAAATCATATACGTTTTCAATTAATCTAAGATTTTCTGTAAACTCTATAACAAAATGTTGGAAAATGAATCGAGATTATTTTCTAGAGAAAGGGTAATTAGTTCACGCATAGCGCGCATAATTTTCTAGTTAAAATAAAAAATATAAAGAAACACTTTCTTAAAAAAGTGATCAAATTGTCAAAATATTGAGGGATATACACCTATTTCTTAAGATTTGTCTTCCAATAAATTGTCACAAGATTTCTATAATGTCTTACATGTCTCTCTAAGTTAAGAAGAACCTATTCTTTTGATATCAATGCTTGTCTCAAATGTAGTCATAAAAAGTAGTGAATTCGAATCCACTAGATAATGAAAGAATGGAATTTTATTGTATTTCCTTTTAGTTCCATGACAACAATTTAGAGAAGCATTGAAGAATGACACCCATTGACAGTCCTTGAATGGGAATATGGGATTCAGAAATTCGGACGCCTCATTGAAGTTGGAGAATAATTACAACATCACGAGTCACCCTCTTCTGTGAAGGCGCGCAGAGCGGCATCATTCCCCATGGCTATGGTCTTCTATACCCATAACTATACAATGTACTCATCGAGCTCGCATCACCAAAAGATAATAATGTGGCCGGTCTCGTGTTGAAAGCAAACCGTCTTTGTCTGACCCCATCATTCTAGCATAAGTCGACAACAATGAAGGCGGCCGATACTAATCTAATCTAATAGAACTTCTGACCAGACTACGACCTACGTGGCCATATGGAGTTTTGGACTATGCAGCATGCGCCATTTACCCACTAACACTCCCGTGCGGAAATTTCATTTTAGTTTTTATGGCATGGATGGGAAACTTTTTCAAAAACATTTTTTTTTACATGAAGGTGCACAGCAGGATAAACTAAAACTTTTTTGTTTTAATGATATCAGGGGTTTTGGAAGCTCCGTGAAGTTTAACACGCGTTTTCCATAAGGGACCGTACACGGAGAAAATTTGTTAATTAAAATTTACCCAATTAGTTGGGTAAATGGAGGAAATTACTGCATTTAGATAAAGTTTACAATTATTTTAGGATTTAATACAAAACAGAACTATAAATAATACAAAAGAGTTAATTACCGAATTTTTAGAGAGATTTCACTTTTAACTAGTAGTCTTGCGCGCGCCAAGGCGCTTTTTTTATAACAAAGAATAAACCAAATACTTATTTTTTCTATGTTATTTATATTTAATTAATGTTACAAAATATTTGTAAAAAATAATTAGAAGGGTCTACAGGATGATGTACGTAGCCTTCAATAAGGAGCTCCTTTTCATATTTTTTCCCTGTTGAAGCTAAAGGAGTAATGGATTTCTCATAATTTATTTGTAGGTATATTCTGCCATCGTTATCATCTTGAAAAAATTGTGAATATAATTATAATTCAATTTATTAAAATCAGCTCTTAAATTTGTTTAACATGTAACTTATTTGTGAATTATATTGCCGTAATACAGTTTTTATTTTATAAATTAAAAGAAATGTTATTTATAAAATAAATTGTAAATTATTCGTTTTAACATGTACATGAGCATATCAATTTCAAATTGAAAAATACTACGAATTATATTAATTTTCATTATTATATAACTTTATAAAGTTTAAAAAAATGAATGATACATAGAATAGTGGCAGTAATTACCAATCATTCAGTTTTCAAGAAATGTGATAACAAAATTTTTAAATTGTCTATTTGCTCGTCAATGTGTAGTGAATGTAGTGAATTTTTTTCATGTGTATTTTAGTATAACTTTTTTATACATGAACATTTTCATCGTATCTGTTGTTTACGTCAAAATTATTAAATGCTTTTATTATAAGAAGAAAATTATACTTTCGATAGAACCTTCCAGGCATTTATAAACGTTACGGTATGTTTCTTATTAAAAGCTAAATTAAACAAAAAATTTTCAAACAATATATTTTTTTTCCTTCTGCGAAAATCTGTCAATTTTTCAAAAAATCTATCTTGGTTGATAAATCCGTGTTTTTGATTGGAAAATAGTGTCTGTAGTGTATTTTTTTTCAAAATAGTAGCAAAACAGCGTCATCGCTTGAAAACAGTGTCAAATTGTGTCAATAGTGTGTTTTGAGCCCGAGGCCTGACTTTGTAGTTTATTATTCTCAGGGCAGCTACAGTCTAATTTATTTAAAAATAGTGACCTATTCAAACCGAAAAAGCAGAGAAATTGCCCTACAAAAAACGTTGAATTGAAAATTTTTCGAAAGTATTGTATTTTGAATGCGAAGTTGTCGAAAAGCAGATGTCCAAAGAATATCTCGGGAGTGCGCAGCAATAATTTTTAATTCGCCGTTTTTTGCAGCAAGACTCATTTCTAATCCAAAAAGTGACTTAAAGTAAATATGTGCATCAATATTGTGACTGATGTTCTTTTGGATTTGAAAGCATTCCGAAAAATTCAATTCATAAAACTTCAAACAATTAAAGTTAAAATTTAAAACATGAAAATAAATTGGAAAAAATTTTAAACTTCAAAAAATGTAATTGATTTTAGTAAGTTTAAAATGATTTTTCAAAAATACAAGGAAATTCAAAAGAATTTAATTGAATGTTGAAGAATTCAAAATGAGTTTAAAACACTTCAGGACGAATTAAACACAAACTGAAAACTGAAAAAAAAATATCCATTGAACTGAATAGGATTATTGATTTAATTAAAAAGAATTCAGGAAAATTAACAAAATTTGAAAGACATAGTGAAATAATTCTGAATGAATGAGTAACAATTCAGGGTGAATTCAAATTAATTACAAAACATATTTGAAAATCTCTAGAAATATGTGAAAACCTACAAAACCCCTCACTTCTCGTGAATGAATTCCTTGAAGTACATTGAAATATTATAAAATCCCGTGAAATTATATGAAATTTTATAGTATTTTCTTCAATCCTGAAAAATTTATGAAAATACCTTGAAATCTTTTAACATCCATTAAAATATTCCGAAGTTGTGATCAAATTCTTTAAAGTGCCAGGAAAATTTGTTCATTCCTCTTAAAGTCATTCAAAGCCTTTAAAATTCCTTAAAAAATTAATAATATCTTGAAAGTGCATTAAAGTCTTTAAAAATACTTTATAATTTTTTTAAATCATTTCAAATCCTATCAGGTTACCGAAATAAATTGAAAATTCCTTGAAATCTTTTGATATACCCTAAAACCTGGCATAGGTCCTATTAAATCGATCTATATTTTCGAAATATTAGAAAACTCTTTGATACAATACCCCATGCAATTTTTTTCAAATCTCTTGAAAATGCTTTAAAATCTTTTCAAATACTCTAAAATATTTCAAATCCTCTGGTACCAATTGAATATTCCTTAGAATCTTAAATCCTTTCAAACCTATGGAAATCAATTGAAACATTTTAAAGCTCTTGAAAATGCTTTAGATCTTTTCAAATACCATAAAATAATTCAAATCCTATGAGTAAAATTAAATTCCTGGAATCAATTTAAAAATTCCTAGCATCTTTCAGAATACCCTAAGATATTTGAAATTCTTCACAATATTTTTGAATTCCTTGAAATTTGTTAAACTCTTCAAAATCCCTTGCAATTTTCGAAAGCACCCTGAAATATTTCCAATCCTTTGAAACTTTTTCAAATTATTGAAATCCTTTGATTCTTTAAAAATCAAAATGCTTTTACCATTTTTTGATATTCCTAAAAATGATTGAAATCTCTTGGAAATGCCTTGGAGTCTTTTCAAATTCCTTACATATTTATTTTGATTATTTTAAAATTATTTGAAAGTTGAAACTTTTTAAAGCTTTCGAAAATGCCTTGAAATCTTCTAAAATACTCTAAAATATTTCCAATCCTATCAAATCAATTAAATTACTGAAATCAATTGAAAACTCCTAGGAATCTTTTAGAATAATCTAAAAGTTTTCAAGTCCTCAAAACTTTCTTAAAATTCCCTAAAACTTTTTAAATCTCTTTAAAATCAAATGAAAATTTAAAAAATATTTTAAATCCTCTGAAATCAATTACTGAAATAAATTCAAAATTCCTTGGATTCTTGAAATTTTTTTAATCTCTTTAAAATCAAATAAAAATTTGAAAAATAGCCTAAAATATTTCAAGTCCTTTGAAATTCCTTCAAATTATTAAAATAAACAAATTCCTGGGGGTCATTAGAAATTCCCCAAAATATTGCAAGGCCTTTCAAAACTTTTAAAATCACTTAAAACTTTTTGAAGCTTTCCAAAATGCCTTGGAATCTTTTGAATTACTCTAGAATATTGCAAATCCTCTGAAATCAATTAAAGTACTGAAATCAAATAAAACATTCTTAGAATCTTCAAGAAACCTCTAAAAGTTTTCAAATTTTTTACATTGTTTTGAAATTCCTTCAAATTGTTCAAATCTCTTGGAAATGATTTGGATTCTTTTGAAATACCCTAAAATATTCCTAATTTTGAAAAATTACTTAAAAAATCCTTTTGAATCAATTAAATTACGAAAATCAGTTGAAAATTCCTTGAAATCTGTTGAAATATTTCAAACCCTTTGAAATCTGTTGGAATTTATTGAAATTATTGATATATCTTTCAAATGATTTGGATTCTTTTCAATTGCCCTAAAATATTCCCAGTCCTTCAAAATTCCTTCAAATTATTAAAATAAATGAAAAATTCCTTGGAATCTACTGAAATTCTTTGAAACATTTTCCTACAATATATCAATTTGAAATCTTTTAGAATCAATTAAATTTTTTAAATCCTCTGAAATCCTATTAAGTTAGTGAAATAAATGAAAAATTCCTTAAAATATTTTATAATACCCCAAAATATTTAAAGTTCTTTGAAATCTATTGAAATACCTTGCAATTGTTTGAAGATCTTGAGAATTCCTTGGATTTAAAAAAAATACCTTATAGTCTTTGAACTTCTTTGAAATCCCTTCAAATTCTCAAAATCATTTCCGTAAAGTATCGGTGTTTTTTTAAATAGGAGTGCCCATTAAGAGCATAAAAATGCTTAATTTGAACATCTTTTTGAATTATAAAATTTTTGATCTGTAGACATACACAGATCTCTGACATACTTCTATTCAAACAAAAAAAAAAAATATTATTGGAATGTGTCACTATAAGGAAATGGAGATTTCAATCCTATCCTTAATATAAAATCTCTAAACGATATTGTCGTTTTCGATTCTGACGATTTTCAAGAGTAACACAGTGGTAACGTTTGCTTGCTGTAGGCCGCTCATATTCAACAGTAGTGTGTGTCTGTGTGTGGTGCTGCATTTGAAATCAGTGATGCTAACTGAGTCGCCTTTATATGCGCATGTTTGAATTGTAATATAGTTGATTGGCTGTAGTACGCGCCCGTGTTTGAATTCCCCATGAGGACGCGAACTAGAACCAATAAGCGCCATTCTATCGAAGCATGCGCATGTCAAGGTGGTCTTTTCGGGATCACTTAGTTCGAGTTCGATAATGATACGTCACGTGTTTTTTCGTATTTGGTAATGCGCGGCTCAGTGTTGCCAACCGTTGCACGGTAAAGTCTGTAAAAGAAGTAATGAACCATAACCTCAATTGTGATGGTAGTCTGTTTTTAAACTGTTTACGCAAACAAGAAATTTTCAAATTAATCATTTTTACGCTCTGTAACTGTGATTTCTATCATGATTTAATTATATTTATCATATTAAATATCATTTGTGAAACTCGTGTACGTTTCAGTTCTACTTTCCCTATAGGATTGAAATCTCCATTTCCTTATAGTGACACATTCCAATAATTATTTTTTTTTCGGTTTGAATAGAAGTATGTCAGAGATCTGTGTATGTTTACAGATGAAAAATTTTATAATTTAAGAAGATGTTCAAATTAAGAATTTTTAAGCTCTCAATGAGCACTGCGATTAAAAAAACACCGATACTTTAAGAAATTGATTTTGATAATTTGAAGGGATTTTAAAGAATAAGTTCAAAGACTATAAGGTATTTTTTTTATCCAAAAGGAATTTTCAAGATCTTCAAACAATTGCAAGGAATTTCAAAAGATTTCAAAGAATTTGGAATATTTTGACTTATTATAAAATATTTTAAAGAATTTTTAATGGATTTCACTAACTTAATAGGATTTCAGAGGATTTAAAAATTTTCAATTGATTCTAAAAGATTTAAAATTGATATATTGTGGGAAAATATTTCAAACAATTTCAGTAGATTCCGAAGAATTTTTTATTTATTTTGATAATTTGAAGGAATTTAAAAAAAGACTGGGAATATTTTAGGGCATTTGGAAAGAATCCAAAGCATTTGAAAGAGATGTCAATAATTTCAATGAATGCCAACAGATTTTAAAGGGTTTGAAATATTTTAGGATATTTTAACAGATTTCAAAGAATTTTCAACCGATTTTAGTAATTTAATTGATTCAAAAGGATTTTTTAAGGAATTTTTCAAGATTGGGAATATTTTAGGGTATTTCAAGAATCCAAGGTATTTCCAAGAGATTTAAACAATTTGAAGGAATTTCAAAAATATGTAAAGAATTTGGAAACTTTTAGAGGTTTCTTGAAGATTCCAAGGATTTTTCATTTGATTTTAGTACTTTAATTGATTTCAGAGGATTTGTAATATTCTGGTGTAATTTAAAAGATTCCAAGGAATTTTTCTTTTATTTTGATAATTTGAAGGAATTTGAAAAAAAAGACTGGGAATATTTTAGAGCATTTGAAAAGAATCCAAAGCATTTGAAAGAGATGTCAATAATTTCAATGAATGCCAACAGATTTTAAAGGGTTTGAAATATTTTAGGATATTTTAACAGATTTCAAGGAATTTTCAACCGACTTTAGTAATTTAATTGATTCGAAAGGATTTTTTAAGGAATTTTTCAAGCTGGGGAATAATTTAGGGTATTTCAAAAGAATCCAAGGTATTTCCAAGAGATTTAAACAATTTGAAGGGATTTCAAAAATATGTAAAGAATTTGGAAACTTTTAGAGGTTTCTTGAAGATTCCAAGGATTTTTCATTTGATTTCAGTACTTTAATTGATTTCAGAGGATTTGCAATATTCTAGAGTAATTTAAAAGATTCCAAGGAATTTTTTCTTTGTTTTGATAATTTGAAGGAATTTTAAAAGACTGGGAATATTTTAGGGTATTTGAAAAGAATCCAAAGCATTTGAAAGAGATGTCAATAATTTCAATGAATGCCAACAGATTTTAAAGGGGTTGAAATATTTTAGGATATTTTAACAGACTCCAAAGCATTTCCAAGAGATTTCAATAATTTTGAGGAATTTAAAAAAATGGTAAAGGATTTGAGAACTTTAAGAGTATTTTAAAAGATGTCAAGACATTTTCGTAAGCTTTAAAAAGTTTCAAGTGATTTTTAAAGATTTAAAGGATTTCAATAATTTGAAAGAGTTTCAAAGGATTGGAAATAATTTATGGTGCTTTTAAAAATTGCAAGGGATTTTGAAGAGTTAAAAAAATTTCAAGGAGTTCTAAAATATTGTGAAGGATTTTAAATATCTTAGGGTATTTTGAAAGATCGTATGAATTTTTGAATTGATTTCATTAATTTAATGTTACTCATAGGCCAACGGCCATACCACGCTGAAAAACCCAGTTCTCGTCAGATCACTGAAGTTAAGCAGCGTTGGACGCGGTTAGTACTTGGATGGGTGACCATTCAAGAATACTGACATGAGTGCTGTTGGCACATCGTGGGTGTGGTGAGCCCACACTTGTAGTTATTTATAACTACAAGAAAAACCTAGAAACACTACCCGAATCGGGTAGTGTCACGCCTACCCTGAAAGGGAAATGGTTTAATGGTATAGGATTTGAATTATTTTATGGTACTTTAGAAGATCTAAAGCATTTTCAAGAGCTTTAAAATGTTTCAATTGATTTCCAAAGGTTTGAAAGGATTTGATAACTTTAACAGTATTTCAAAAGATTCTACGGAATGTACAATTGGTTTCAGAGGATTTGAAATATTTTAGAGTATTTAAAAAGATTCTAAAGCATTTTCAAGAGATTTGACAAAATTTGCATGGGGTATTGTATCGAAGAGTTTTCTAAAATTTCGAGAATATAGATCGATTTAATAGGACCTATGCCAGGTTTTAGGGTATATCAAAAGATTTCAAGCAATTTTGAATTTATTTCGGTAACCTAATAGGATTTGAAATGATTTAAAATATTATAAACTATTTTTAAAGAATTTAATGCACTTTCAAGATATTATTAATTTTTTATGGAATTTTAAAGGCTTTGAATGACTTTACGAGGAATGAACAAATTTTTCTGAGAGTTTAAAGAATTTGTTTACAACTTTGGAATATATGAAACTATTTCATAGGACTTGCGAGGTTTCAATATATTTTAGAATATTTAAATGAATTTTATGCGATTTCCGAAGATTTCAATGATTTTAATGGATTTTAAAAGCTCCCAAGGTATTTTCAAAAATTTTCCAGGATTCAAGAAAATACTTTAAAATTTCATATAATTTCACGGGATTTTATAATATTTCACTGTACTTTAAGAAATTCATTAACAAGAAGTGAGGGGTTTTTTAGGTTTTCACAGATTTGTAGAGATTTTCAAATATGTTTTGCAATTAATTTGAATTCACCCCGAATTGTTACTCATTCATTCAGAATTATTTTATTATGTCTTTCGAAGTTTGTTGATTTACCTGAATTCTTTTGAATTAAATCAATAATTCTATTCTGTTCAATGGATATTTTTTTCAGTTTGTGTTTAATTCGTCTTGAAGAGTTTTAACCTCATTTTGAATTCTTCAACATTCAATAAAATTCTTTTGAATTCCCTTGTATTTTTCCAAAATCATTTTAAAATTACTAAAATCAATTACATTTTTTGGAGTTTTAAATTTTTTCCAATTTATTTCCATGTTTTAAATTTTAACTTTAATTCTTTGAAGTTTTACGAATTGAATTTTTCGAAATGCTTTCAAATCCAAAAGAATATCAGTCACACTATTGATGCACATATTTACTTTAAGTCACTTTTTGGATTAGAAATGAGTCTTGCTGCAAAAAACGTCGAATTAAAAATTATTGCTGCGCACTCCCGAGATATTCTCTGGACATCTGCTTTTAGACAACTTCGCATTCAAAATACAATACTTTCGAATAATTTTCAATCCGACGTTTTTTGTAGGGCAATTTCTCTGCTTTTTTCACTATTGACACTATTTGACACTTTTTTCAAGCGATGACGCTGTTTTGCAGCTATTTTGAAAAAAAAGAGACTATTTTCCAATTAAAAACACGAATTTATCAAGCACTATAGATTTTTTGAAGAATAAAAAATTGACAGATTTTCGCAGAAGGAAAAAAAATATATTGTTTGAAAAGTTTTTGTTTAATTTAGTTTTTAATAAGAAAGATACTGTAACGTTTATAAAGGCCTGGAAAGTTCTATCGACAGGATAATTTTCTTCTTATAATCAAAGAATTTAATCATTTTGACGTAAACAACAGATACGATAAAAATGTTCACACAAAAATGTTCATGTACAAAAAAGTTATACTAAAATACATTTTACTTTTTCGTAATAACGTGCATCATTTATGATAAAAATTAAAAAATTAATTTTTCATGAAAAAAATTCACCACATCTCTCAATGCATAATAAAATATTAGTGGCGAATGGATTACTATAGAGTATAAACAGCAATAATTGCGGAGCAAATAGACAATTGAAAAATTTGTTATCATATTTCTTGAAAACTGAAGGATTGGTAATTACTGCCACTATTCTATGTATCATTCATTTTTTTAAACTTTGTAAAGCTTATATAATAATGAAAATTAATATTATTCGCAGTATTTATCAATTTGAAATTTATATGCTCATATACATGTTAAAACGAATAATTCACAATTTATTTTATAAATAACATTTCATTTAATTTATAAAATAAAAAATGTATTACGCCAATATAATTTATAAATAAGTTAAGTGTTAAACAAATTTAAGAGCCGATTATAATAAATTGAATTATAATTATATTCACAATTTTTTCAAGATGATAACGGTGACAGAATTTACCTACAAATAAATTGTGAGAAATCCATTACTCCTTTAGATTCAACATCATCCTGTAGTGCCTTCTAATTATTTTTTACGAATATTTTGTAACATTAATTACATATAAATAACATAGAAAAAATAAGTATTTGGTTTATTCTTTTCCATAACAAAAATTAGTAGGCGCGCGCCTTGGCGCGCGCACGACTACTAGTAGGGAAAGTAGAACCGAAACGTACACAAGTTTTATATTATTATTATTATTATTATTATACCATAAGCCATTTCCCTTTCGGGGTATATAAATGATATTTAATATGATAAATATAATTAAATTATAATAGAAATCACATTTACAGAGCGTAAAAATGATTAATTTGAAAATTTCTTGTTTGCGTAAAAAGTTTAAAAACAGACTACCATCACAATTGAGATTATGGTTCATTACTCCTTTTACAGACTTTAACGTGCAACGGTAAATATAAATAAATATAATAAATAATAATAATAATAATAATAAATATATGAATTTTAACTAAAAAGGTTAATTTTCTACCAGAAAAAGACAAACTTTCAACAAAATAGATACATTTTTAACTGAAAAAGATAAATTTTCAACAAAAAATAGGTTAGTTATATTTTCAGATAGAGAAATAAGTTTTTAAGGAAATAACTTAAATTTTCGTAGAAGTATTCAAATTTTCAAGGAAACAAATGAATTCTCTATCGAAAAGATTAAATGTCTATACAAAAAATTCAGAACAAAATGTAGGTGACTTTTTAGTTAAAAAAATTATTTTCAATAAAAAAAATGAGCTTCCACCAAAAGAAAGAATTCTAAGTAAGTGGAAAAAATTGTAATTTATGTTGAATTCACTGGAATTTTCTTGCTGTAATAAGGAAAATTCTGTAAATCATGTACAATGTTCTCAAATAATATAAGATTTTCTGTAAAATCTATAACAAAATTTTGGAAAATAAACCGATTTCTTTTTCTAAAGAAAGGGTAATTAGTGCGCGCATAGTACGCACAATGTTCTTCTTTTTTTTTTAAAGTAGAGTCAAGCAGAATAAATTTGAAATTTTTCAATTTTTATTTGAAATTGTTTTATTCCGCTTATAAAAGGTTCTCGGTTCAAAATGTTACAAATGTAATATTCTGGTCTTTAAATATTAATAGTCAGGGAAAATGAAAAATTGGCGAGGGAAAAATTAGAGAATTGTTAAAATTAAGTTTTGCGGTAACCCTGATATAACATTCTTGTTAGTAATTTATTTGCTATGTATTTATATTTCTTTTGTTTGCAGTTGCTTCCTCCTGACAATTATCTTAGAAGTTGTAAATTTTATTTTTTGTTTGAAAATTCAACAGTTTTGTTAAAAAGTCAATCTTTCTGCTTTAAAATGCCACTATTTCGTAGAAAATTTACCTTTCGAGAAAATTTCATATTTTGGTGTTGAAAAATCAATTGTAATGTTTTTTGGATAAAAATCCAACTATTTTTTTGAAAATTTGTCTTTTTGCTTCAAAAATTCATCTGCTTTAGTAAAAATTTCATCTTTCTTGGGTAAAATTTCTTTGGATGAAAATTCAATAATTTTGTTGAAAAGTCATTCTTTTTGGTCGAAATTTCAACTGTTTTGTTGAAAAATCACCTGCATTTTTTTTGGATGAAAACTCGACTATTTTTTGTTGTTCAGAATTTATCATTTTTATTCAAAAATTCATCTGTCTAAGTAGAAAATTCATATTTCTTGGATAAGAATGCAACTGTTTGGTTGAAAATTTAATAAATTTTTTTAAGTCATCCTTTTTGGTTAAAAGAAATACTGTTTTGTTGAAAATTCAACTATTTCGTAGAAAATTTACCTCTGGAGAAAAATTCATATTTTGTTGTTGAAAAATCAATTTAAATATTTTTTTGGATGAAAATTCAATTGTAATTTTTCATATTTGTCTTTCTGATTTAAACAGTCGTCTGTTTTATTAGAAAATTAATTTTTCTTGGATGAAAAGGCA
>CAKNYM010052755.1:261202-275148 GCA_932195095.1 Andricus curvator | reverse complement strand
CTACAGACTACAGACTACAGACTACAGACTACAGACTACAGACTACAAACTACAGACTACAGACTACAGACTAAAGACTAAAGACTACAGACTACAGACTACAGACAGACACCTTCGTAAAAATGGTTTTTTCTGATTTAGGGGGTCTCAAAACGTGGAGATTTGATGAAAACCGACTAAGTCAAATTGTACATAAAACTAATACCTTCTCATTATGAGAATGTAAAAAAAGTACGACGGATGGAAACCTGACCGAAACTATAAGGGTTTTTGACCGGGCTTACGAAACCCTGAAAACACAGAAAAAACTAAGAATAAAATTTGTTGCAGGAAAATTTTTAGAGCGATAAAGTTTTGTTCAGCCAACTTCGCGTCTTTCAAAATACATGTGTTTGTCATGGAAAAACAAAAGAAAGTTTAACCGATATTTGTGTAAAGTTTATCCTCTGAAGTTAATTTTTGTTGCAAAGAATCTTTTGACAGAAATCGATGTAAATTTTATCTTCAGTTTTTTCTGTGAAGTGAAAGTATGTCAAAAAGGCTGGAGAATGGGGGGGGGGGGATTTCCGGTTTCTCTACCATGTACATGTATACCATTAAGCCATTTCCCTTTCAGGGTAGGCGTGACACTACCCGATTCGGGTAGTGTTTCTAGGTGGATAGTTTTCTTGTAGTTATAAATAACTACAAGTTTGGGCTCACCACACCCATAATATGCCAACAGCACACAGTATTCTCGAATGGTCACCCATCCAAGTACTAACCGCGCCCAACGCTGCTTAACTTCAGTGATCTGACGAGAACTGGTTTTTTCAGCGTGGCATGGCCGTTGGCCATATTTTTGAATTAATTTGCATTTCGAAACCAAAATTGAAATCAGTTTATAATATTGCCCATATAATTACCCGAAGTTTGACAATAACAGGAATATGAAGAAATTAAATCTTATTTGTGCGCTGTTTAACTATTGGTTGTATATTTTTGTATTAAAAGACTCTGTCACATGTGAAATTGCATGGAGGCTATTTCGTGAACGTCGACGTTGGAGGCTGGAAATTATACCAGGGCGACATCCCGGAAAATTCAAGGAGCCGAGTTGAGCTTCTCCCTTGCTCAGCGAAGCTACCTCGTAACTTATCTCTGAAAAGCTCCTAGGATGGAAAGATATTCATCTCAAGATGACAAGATTTTCAAATTTACGGATATCCAGCACAGATTATGTCTTAAAAAGTTTTTTTTTATCAATTATTATTATTATCATTATCAATATCTGCAAGAGCTCTAAATGGTTATAGAACGTCCATCAATTCCTTGATTAAAGTCTCAAAATATTAGCATGGTACTTTAACCTGTTTCACATTTAATTGTTTTTATTTTGAACAATTAAAAATTAATTTTAAACAATAATCATCGAATCGTGTCGATAATTGGTCTATTACTTTCGAAGAAACAAAAAAATCTGCTTCAACCCGGATTTGAACCAAGAAAGTCACTATACCCGAGTGGAGCTTTAACCAATTACAGCAGACAGCATGGTGACGGGGTCTGCTCCACTTCACCTTGTAAAGCTTTTTTTTTTTTTACTTTAGTCTAAAGAATGTTCACCAAATTAAAATATAAAATTGTACAATAACGTTATTTTTTTTGACCTGGATGTCTGAGATTCTCGAGAAATAAGTGGGCAGGTCCTAGGTCTTTAAAAAAATCATTTATATAAATAAATATATATATATATATATATATATATAAACCATTTTTTTATATAATGCACTCTATTATTATTATTATTATTATTAATTATTACTAATACATTATCAATAATAATAATAATATGTCATATTTCGAAACAACTCGAAAAAATACGAAATTCCTTGAAACTTTGTAACCCCTTTTGAATCACCTTAAAATCTTCGAAACACTTGTAATAGTTAGAAATCCTTTCAAATCTCTTGAAAATAAAATAAATATAATTTATTTCCTGAATTTCTCTAAAAATCCATTGAAATTTGTAAATTTCCCTAAGATCTTTGAAATACTTAGAGTTCCTATAAAATCCCTTAGGTTTAGCAAAATTCTTTTAAATTTCTTGAATTTTTTCGATACTCTACAAAATTCGTTGACATCCCTTGAAATTTTTGAAATCTTAAATTCCTTTGGAATCTTTTACAATGACTTAAAACCTTTGAAATCCTTCAAAAGTTTTTTCTTTCCTTCATGTAATCCTTCATGTAATCGTAATTTTTTTCAAATCTTTGAAATCTTTTAAGAGATTAAATAATAAAATTCATTAAATCTTATGAAATTTCTTGGAATGCTTCAAAATCCCTTGCTATGTTTGAAATCTAAAATGTTTTGAATTCCTATAGGAATTCCTTGAAATTTTATTTTCTTGAATTTATCCTCAAAGTTTTTCCAGAAATGACCTAAGATCGAGCTTAAAATCTTTGGAAATCCTACAACATTTTTTTAAATTATTTGAAATTTTCGAAATTTCTTCAAATTCTTTGAAATTTTCTAAAAATAATTGAATCTTTAGAGTCATTTTTAGGTTTGTTAATTCCTTCATATCCCATAAAATCATTGAAATCCTTTGAAACACAATCTATTTCATTCCCAAAAGTTTTATAGAAATTTAATGAGATCCCTTGAACTCACTGAAATCTTTGGAAATCGTATAAATCCATCAAAATCCTTGAAATTTTATTTTCTTGAATTTATCCTCAAAGTTTCTCCAGAAATGACCTAAGATCGAGCTTAAAATCTTTGAAAATCCTACAACATTTTTTTGAATTACTTGAAATTTTCGAAATTTCTTCAAATTCTTTGAAATTTTTTAAAAATAATTGAATCTTTAGAGTCATTTTTAGGTTTGTTAATTCCTTCATATCCCATAAAATCATTGAAATCCTTTGAAACACAATCTATTTTATTCCCAAAAGTTGTATAGAAATTTAATGAGATCCCTTGAACTCACTGAAATCTTTGGAAATCGTATAAATCCATCAAAATAAGTAATTTTTTGAAAAATCCCATGACATATTTGGAATCGCTTTAGGAATTCCTTGAAATTTCCTTTAATTCGATTTATTTTCCAAAGTTCTTCAGAAATCTCTTGAAATCGATCTTAATATCTTCTTAAATCCTTCAAAATTCCGTCAATTCTTCAGAATAAATGAAGGTCTTAAATCTTGTAAAATTCTCTAAAGTGCCTTGAATTCTTTTCAAATGCTACAAGATTCTTTGACATTTCTTGAAATTGTCTGAATCTCTTGAAATTCTTTGGAATCTTTCAAAATATATAAATATAATTTAAAATTATATTTATTTAATTTAAAATGCCTCAAATATAAGTTAACTTAAACTTAATCATTACAATTTCCTAAAAAAAAAACGTTCAGATCCTAAGAAATCTTTGAAATCCTTCAAAATCTATTAAATCATTGAACATTTAAAAAAATCTTTTAAATCTGTTAAAATTCTTCGAAATCCCTTAAAATATCTTTTAGTTACATTCAATTTATTTTCGAAATTTCTCTAGAAAACACTTAAAATCGAACTTAATCTTCCGAAATCTAAAAACATTTTTTGAAATCCCATAAAAATTACGAAATCTTTTGAAATTCTTCCGAATCTGTTCAAATAGCTTACAGTCTTTCAAAATAACGTAAATCCTTTTAAAATTCGGTGATCATATTAAATCCCTCAGATTTATAAAATTCTCTGGAATACCTCAAAATCTTAGGAAATCCTACAAAATTCTTTGACATTCCTTGCAATTTTTTTAATCTCTCTAAATTCTTTGGAATCTCTCGAAATGATTGAAAATCTTCAAAATGTTTTAAAATTTTGTAAAATCCTCGATAGCCCTTGAAATATTTGAAATCTGCCGAAATCCCTTGAAATAATTTGAAATCCAACGCTAAGTAATTGAATTATTTATTCATTATTAGTTTCTCTATTTTTTGCATCATTTTTTACATCATCTTATTTTCTTAGAATGATTTTCCAGAATTGCAAAACATTATAAGAAATTCATTAGAGGCCTATACTGAATTTCCTCTAATATTTTTTCGTAAGTGTTTGACGAAGATAACAGAGAGTTACGAACCCAATAACCAATTTTAAAGTACTGAAAAAACTCTCAAACTTAAAAAATTCACAAAAAAATGTAATGCGTTCTTTTTCTAAAACGTCTGGGGAGGCCGGGCCTCCATGGCCTTAATTCAATCTCAGGCCTGCTTCTATTCTGAAAATCATCATTTTTTTCAAGATCCAAATTTTTTTGCATAAATTAAGTATATCTTTCAACAGTTGAAAACAAAATACTGTAGACTTTTTATTAGAACTATCATGATTAGAAAACAAATCACTTGTGGGCAATATTTGCTCTTTTTGTCATAATATTTGACTCAAATGGCGTCTACTATACTGTTTGATAACAAATGATCAAATCACTTATTTGCGATACTTCATATTCACTCATCACTCAAAATTATACATAAGCTTCTACAATAATAATTTATCTGATAAAGCCACAATACTGATGCAACTATAATTTCGTTTCAATATAAACAATACAGTTTGCTACTAGCGTTGCTATGACAGTTTCACTATTTATCCGGAACGTAATTGAGATCGCGGTTACATTAACGGTCATCCTGAGTAATAATTACAGATTTTAATTGTACTTTGGCATATTAATGTCGGTTTTATTACAATTTGAACTGCTGGGGCTTGCAGTATTTAATAGTGTCTAATTCGTTGCATTACTATTCTCCTGCTCATTTTGTTGCCCTAATTATATGCTATCCATGAACAACAGGAAGAGAGAAGTGTCAAGGGTTGGAGGACATGGAAGCTGAATCAATTGCAGAAATTAATTAGCGATAAGATTAATTAACCTTTGAGTTCTGCAGTATACCTGGATTGCCTTCGACTGCCATCGTATCACCAGCACTGTCCGTATTTCGCTAGAACTGTTTCTGTTGGTACTGCAGTGTGTTGTACGAGACAGTCGATTGCATCTCTATGGTGATTGACTGCCGTTTTGTTGATTGACCCTGTGTGTATATATTGTATACATATCTTTATTTTATATCCTGTATTTTTCGGTATTTGAGTGCTAGGAAAAAATTTGTTTTTGAGAAATTACCGAATTTGTTGCGAAGTGCAGAAGCGGCGGAGCCTTTTTTTTCTAGAGGGGGTCAGGGGCATAGACTTATGATATTGAATGGTACAATTTGTACATAGTATACTAATATTATACTATGTAAAAATTGAACATTGAAGAAAGTTGTTGTGTTGTGATTTGATAATAATGAAAAAAAAAGGATGAAAGAAATAAAAAAAGAGAAGGAAGGGGATTTCATTGGTTGCCTTCTCATTTTTCTTTCCTATTTTTTATTTTTTGTCCAAGAAAAAGGAAATTTTTTTTTTCAGGTGATTTTTTTATGGTGATTGTCCAAATGTGGTCGTTGGATTCTTATTTTTTATTTCAGGAATTCTACACATTGATAAATAAACAATAAATAGTAAATAATAAATAATCAAAAAAGTTATACAATTCATATTGCTAAAGATTTTACAAAGGTTTCAAAGATTACAGAAAGATTTCAATGATCACCCAAACTATTCACAGATTTCGCAGAGATTTCGGAAAGATTTCACAAAGATTTGACAAATATTGCAATAATTTTTGGAAGATTTCATAAAGATTTCACACAAATTTTTAATATTTCGCAAAGATTTTGGATAGGTTTAAAAAATTTGACAAAAATTGCGTTAATTTTCTAAAAATTTCACAAAGATTTCGAATATTTCGGAACGAATTCAGATAGATTTTAAAGATGACACGAAGATTTCAATGATTTCCCAAACATTACCAAACATTTCAAAAATATTGCCAAAGATTTCAAAAAAATGTAATGATTTTTTAAAGATTTCACAAAGATCAAGAATATTTTGAGAATATTTTGGACAGATCTGAAATATTTCACAAAGACTTCTATTATAGATTATAGAGATAGATTTCATAAAGACTTCAATCATTTCTCAAAAATTTTAAAATGATTTCTAAAATTTCACAAATATTATCAAATATTTCAAAAATGTTTCAAATATTTTGCAAATATTCTGAGATGATTCTCAATGATTTCACAAGCATTTCACCAATTTCAATGATTTCTCAAAGATTTCACAGGTTTCGCAAAGATTTCAGATCAATTAAAAAGATTTCACGAAGATTTGACAAAAGTTTCACTAATTAACTGAAGATTTCATAAAGATTTCACAAAGATTTCAAATATATCGCAAAGATTCCGTATAGATTGAAAAAAAATCACAACGACTTCTATCAATTCATAAAGAGTTAAGATAGATTTCAAAGATTGAACAAAGATTTTGAAGATTTCAAATAGATTTAAAAGATTTCACAAAGACTTCAATCATTTCTCAAAAACTTCGCAAAGATTTCAATAATTTCACAAATGTTACCAAATATTCCAAAAATATTTCAAATATTCCACAAATAATTCAAAAGAATTCACAAAGATTTCACAAAGATTTTACAAAGATTTCACCAAAATTTAAATGATATCCTAAACATTTCAAAGGTTTTAAATATTTCGCAAAGAATTCAGATTGATTTCAAAGATGACACAAAGATTTAAATTATTTTCAAAATATTTCAAAGATTACACAAAGATTTCAATCATTTCACAAAGATTTCAAAGATTACACAAAGATTTCAATCATTTCACAAAGATTTCGGATGAATTAAAAAGATTGCACAAGGACTTCAATCATTTCTCAAAGATTTCACAAAGAGTTCAATAATTCCACAAATATTTCCGATTATTTCAGGAATATTTCAAATAATTCGCAAAGATTTTTAAAGAATGCACAAAGATTTCATGAGATTTCACTGAAATTTCAAATATTTCGCAAAGATTTCAGATCAAATAAAAATATTTCACGAAGATTTGACAAAGACTAAACTAATTTACCAAAGATTTCACAAAGATTTGACGAAGATTGCAATAATTTTTCAAATATTTCATAAAGATTTAACAAAGATTTTAAATATTTCGCAAAGACTTTTGATAGATTTAAAAGATTTGACAAAGATTGCAATAATTTTCTGACAATTCCACAAGGATTTCAAATATTTCAGAAAGAATTCAGATAGATTTTGAAGATGACACGAAGATTTCAATGATTTCCCAAAGATTTCAGTGTGTCATAAATATTACTGATCATTCCAAAAACATTTCCAAATATTTCAAACAAATGTCATGATTTTTTAAAGATTTCACAAAGGTTGAGAATATTTTGCGAAGATTTCGGATAGATCTAAAAGATGTCACAAAGACTTCTATTATTTCACAATGATTCAGGGTAGATTTTAAAGATTGAACAACTATTTCAATGATTCCCTAATGATTTCACAAAGATTTCGGATAAATTTGAATAATTTCACACATACTTCAATGATTTCTTAAAGCTTTTAAAAAGGTTTCAATAATTTTACAAATATTATCGAATATTTCAAATATTTCGCCAATATTCTGAGAGGATTCACAATTACTTCACATAGATTTCACAAATTTCAATGATTTCCCAAATATTTTAAAGGTTTCACCAAGATTTCAGATCAGTTCAAAGGATTTCACGAAGATTTGACAAAGATTGCACGAATTTACTGAAGATTTCACAAAGATTTCAAATATATCGCAAAGATTCCGTATAGATTAAAAAAAATTCACAAAGACTTTTATTATTTCACAAAGAGTTGAGATAGATTTCAAAGATCGAACAAAGATTTTAATGATTTAACAAAGATTTTGAAGATTTCGGACAGATCTAAAAGATTTCACGAAGACTTCAGTCATTTCTCAAATATTTCGCAAATATTTCAATAATTTAACAAATGTTGCCAAGTATTCCAAGAATATTTCAAATATTTCTCAAATAATTCAAAAGAATTCACAAAGATTCCACAAAGATTTCACAGAAATTTAAATTTTATCCCAAACATTTAAAAGATTTTAAATATTTCACAAAGAATTCAGATAGATTTCAAAAATGACACAAATATTTAAATGATTTTCAAAAGATTTCAAAGATTACACAAAGATATCAATGATTTCTCAAAGATTTCAAAGATTACACAGAGATTTCAATGATTTCACAAAGTTTTCCAATATTTTTCAAAGATTCCGGATAAATTAAAAAGATTTCAACAAAGACTTCAATCATTTCTCAAAGATTCCACAAAGATTTCAATAATTTCACAAATATTACCGATTATTTCAAAAATATTTCAAATAATTCGCAAAGATTTTTGAAGAATTTACAAAAATTTCACAAAGCGTTCACAAAGGTTTCACAAAGATTTCACAAAAATTCCAATGATATCCCAAGTATTTCGCAAAGAATTTAGATAGATTTAAAAGATTATACAAATATTCCAATAATTTCCCAACGGGTTCAAAGATTACACAAAGATTTCAATGATTCCCGAAAGATTTCAAAGATTACGCAAAGATTTCAATGATTTCATTAATATTTCAAATATTTCGAATATATTTAAAAGATTGCACAAAGTCTTCAATCATTCCTTGCAGATTCATAAAGATTTCAATAATTTCACAAAGATTACCGAATATATCAAAAAGATTTCAAATATTTCGCAATTATTTTGAATAGATTTCAAAGATTACACAAACATTTCAAAGGTTTCGAATAAATTTGAAAGTCTTCACAAAGACTTCAATAATTTCTTAAATACTTTGATATGTTCATTTCAATATTACCAAATACTGCAAAAATATTTCTAATGATTTCAAACAAATTCATTGCTTTTTGATTGAAAATATTTTGCGAAGATTTCGAATGGATTTAAAAGATTTCAAAGATTGAAGAAAGAAAGAATCGAAAGATTTCCCGTATCCATTCTAGGTAAACTTAGCACTAGGTTTAAGGATTCGAATGATGCTACGTGTATGAATGCGCAGTGAAACAGAGTATTAGTTATAGGATAAAGAGTATCATTAACATTGATTGTTCCATGGACGGAAATTTTCCTATAACTTTCAAGCCGCAGATCTATAGGCAAATAAAATTAATGAGAATTTCTATTTGGGAAAAATTTAAACCATCCGATGAATTTAATCATCCGATTTAAAAAAGGAGCAAATCAATACTTTGCCCCTCCCTGGACGATGTCTTGGGGGGGGGTCGCCCTCTTTGCCCTCTGGGGCTTCGCCGCCTCTGTCGAAGTGGCATGTTACCAACCAAGATGGTTTCATTGTCAAAATATTCAATGAGGTGAGAGGCGGACACTTCACATTACCACTTTAAATTTAAAGAAATATCACACTGCCCTTTACATATTTATTAAATTTACAAGCCTTACAGTGGTTTTCACTCATTGACGTCGAGAAAGATATTCTGCAATGAGAAACACTCTTTCATTTTTCCAGAACATCGTCCTATCTATTTTTGAAGTTTTTAGTCTTATCAGATTCTGACCTCCTTAACCCCTTCTTCCGTCGTACGAGTACTCTTCGAGAACTTCTTGTATCACCTGCTCACCTGACCGCAGGGAATTCTTTGGGGGTATTTTTCAAGAACGTCTACTCTCACCCTCTCATCTGACCAGGGTATTTCTTGAGGGTCGGGATCTTATCACCCTTCTGTGCAGACTAACACTGTTACTAGGAACAACTCAAGATCAAATCATTACCATCAGTTACCGCACGGTTACCAATACCATTGGGCACTTCATGACAATCACACCACCATCGGTCACCGCACGACCATCACATCAACATCGCCCACCGCACGACCACTGCACCACCGCGCGCTCCGAAAATCAAATTATGTCTGAGTCTAAAATACTATCTGATTTTACACGTCACTTTTATACCCAATGCGGTCGCCATGCAGGCAACAAATATCTTAAGATTTATTACAATGTCTCTCTCACAGAGAATTGCTGGTATTTGTTTGCAATAATAAAGACCATCAAAATTTCCCGCTCGGTCTCAGGTAGATGGTTTACCCGTTGGTAATATGGTGGTTAAAAAAATCGATTTTTAATGGTAAATCACTTCTTGGTAAAATAACTTAAACTGTTCCAAATAAATTACCGAACTGCTTATAAATATGAAAAGCCGATGTGGTAAAACTTTAAAAGGTTAATCAAGAATATGTTGAAAAAAGGTATAGGATAGTGCGAAATTTTCTCTAAAAACATGTAAGACTGTTCAAGAAAAATTTTCAAGAGAAATTATTCTCATTAAATTAATTAAATTCATATAATGCGAACATTTTGCAAGAAAATTCGTTTAACCTTCCTTGGGAACCTTTCTTGATTCGCGGACATTCACCTTCTTCCGATAACCTTCGCGTGATGTCCGTCAACATTTTTCGCATTCTATTAAATTAATTAATTAGAGGCAAAAAGTTTTCACGAATATTTCCGGAACCTTCCCTGGGAACCTTCCTGGATACACTAAAATCTACCTACTTCCGTGAACCTTTCTGGAACATTTTTCGGAATTTTCCGAACCTTCCATTGAGATGTGACAGAAATGCTCTGAGAAACTTTTGTGCAGGATTACAAATTACAAAATTTATGCTTTCATAATTTCAGAAGTTAAGAATTAAACTTAACATTGAGAAAATGTTGAAATCAAACTTATGTAAAAATGCATTATATCATGTGTTATGAAATTTGTCTCACATTAAGTGATTGGATAGATTTATCTTGTAAAACTTTGTATAATTCCTTATCAAAAAATATATTCACTTTAATCTTCAAGTTTTCCCGGTTTCCTGCATCAGCAAGCACCATGAAATAATCAAATTGAAAAAGTTTTCAATATAGAGTGGAAATATGCAAAATGCGACGTATTGATATTTTTGTATAAAGTTGAAAAAATTCACTGCCTTGAACATAGCTTAAACAGGCAGAACTTTATTACTTTTTATAGGCACATTCAATATATTTTAGTTGAGTACGTAAAATATCTCAATCGTTAGAAAATGAAAATCATAAGCACGATTAATTAGCGACTATGAAATTCCTATCCTCATCATTTAGTTTACTAGAATGGAAAATTGTCTTTCTGCCATCCCAGAGACCCGTCTCCGATTTCTGCCAAATATTTCTATAACCCGATTTTTTCTGTTTCAACTCTCAATCTATAATATAATGCATAATCCTATGTTAAATAATATATATTCAATTTCTAATTTGTGCAATTATAATTAAGATGAAAATATGCGTTCAATAAAAGTTATTTCTGTTCTCCCTTCCTTCTGATATACAGAGCAATAAGCCGTGAGCCTCACAATATTAGCCTGTGAAATATCAAGTCTTCCACTTTGTTTTCTCTTGATTTTCTGCTGTTGTTGGTGATTCCTCAAGTTAAATTTTTTTTCGTGATTTACATTTAAAAATTTAAAATAAAAGTCTCTTCACATATACTTATTTATTTAGTCTACTTACATTCACATATAGTAAAAACCATCCATAATAAGTGTTCCCTACCATCTGAAGCCGGATTTCCAGTCTAAACGCTCACATTTGTTTGGAGCTTAGACCTTAAGCCTTATCCTAGGGAATGAACGAAATTGTATTTTCATTTCATATTTTTGTTAAATATAACATTAAATGCGTCTGCATACCTTTCTGTACATAACGTTTACAGCATTTCTGATCGAAGATCGTATCACATGTTTCAAGAAAGGATGTATTGCTTGAACATGTTCATCCGTCATTGGCTCCATTAATCCCGTTTCTATACTTATTACAACTGGCACGCTTTGGGAATTATATAATAGACCAGTAGCATCATTATCCTGCCATCCGATTATCAAATTCTGCTTTGCTATCACTGTTAAAGGACCTAGAACTGGAATCAATGGATCAGTGAATCGACCAGGGCCTTCCTTGGTGAAAACATGAGGAATCTCTTCTGGTACAACTACAAAAAACCTAAAATCACGGTTTTCCTTAAGAAGTCCAGATGGTTTTCCTTCCCGTATAGGGACACCAACTGAAACACCAGGACAAAAGTTTGTATGTAAATATATGTTGTAGTTATTTAATATATAGGGGGAAGTGACTATCAGTGGGTCGGGTAATTTCCAAAGTATGATGCTGCCTACATTCTACGTGATTCATGACTTTAAATAAGGTATCTTTAAAAGCTGTACACTCAAATACGTGATACGAATGTGATACACAAGATTTTTTACAGCTGATTATGCAAATTTATCATTCCTGTGAGAAAATAAATTGTTCTTATTTCTTAAGTCAGCTTGCCACAGTGAGTCTATCGCCATATTTCATTTTTTCACAGTATAAACAAAGTTATACTTCATGCAGTTACAAGAAAAAGTGTTCAGAACTGTCGATTTATGTATAAATATTATATAATAACGAATTAAGTACTCAGTTTACATTACACGGGCGATGCAAAAGCACAATGTGATGCTATTACCTTTTTCAAGTGTTTTAACTTACAGGAAACGATATGCGGTTTTTAAAATTGGTTCTAATTTTCCTCAGAAATTACATTTTAAATGCTGTCATTATTATTTAATACTTCTTTCGCGGAAATTGCTTAGCCCACTGTTTTATACTCGGTGTGGACGAAAAGCCGCTTATAAGAAAATGAATTATATTTATTTATTTATGCAATTTGTAACAAACTGTATCATCTGTTTTCTAGTAAAGACTTTTAGAAATATTGATCAGCTACATAAATATTTTTGAAAGCGCCTATTTCTCTTCAAATACTTAGTAAAGTCAAGGTATATATTTTCAGCATAATCTCAAAAGCAGTTTCTTTTCATCTGTTTGATTTCATACTAGATTTAGATGGCTCAAACTTTTGGACAATGTGTATTTGAATATATTTGATCTATACCTGGCATTAAGAAACAAATCTCTCCACTGGTTATAAAAATAATCAAGAATACCCACAGCCTACAACGACTCAGTCAAGGCTCTTCCTTACATATATTGAACAAAAAGGAGAGATGTCGAAAATTCGAATTGTATACACGAATACAAATGGTCTATCTTTTTCGTTCAATTTTACTGTCACATGGAACACATACTTAATGAGAACAAAATCTGGGATAGTCCAAAAAACAGGATTTATTAACAAACAACCTTTTTTGCCTCATATAATTCAGTTTGATGCAAGGAATCCAAGGATTCTACACATTTTTATAAAAATAAGTTCCTTTGTTACATTAGACTGTGAATACCTCTGACTGTTACAGATTTGTTACGTTTTCAGCAGTATTTCATAAAATTCGCAGTACAGAATGCGCGTAACGTTGTTGTATAGAACTGCTACAGGATTGTTATATTTTCCAGCGCTACCTGCTGATGCCTTCGATTGACTACCAAAAAGTTTTTGATTAAACCTATCACAGACTTATCATCTGTCTGCTGAAAAGCTTGAAGGTTCATCCACACATAATGAGATGCATGGTGAGATCGATGCACCTTTGAAAAACCAGATTCACTATCTTATCTGCTAAATAATAAATTTAAATTAAAAATTCAAAGATTTTTCGGGTTTCAATCGTGTGCGAAACTATGAATGTTGCCGACGTTTCGTGAACATTGCAGTTCACTTCTTCAGGGCTGACCTGAAACTGAAGTTTCAGGTCATGTTGTTCTTAGGTATGTATTCTCTACGATGCCTGTGATTGGCCAGAGCGCCCCCTGGTGTGGGCTGGTTGAACTTGATTGGCCAATCAAGTCTTTTTTAAAAACCCGGGAGGACGGAAAGCCAAATCGGATTGGTATTATATCCATTGTCCCTATTGATGTTATTAGGGTGTTTTAAGATTTCGATTGCTTCTCTATGCTTTCTTGGAAATTTATTGTACGTTTTTGCGATTACGGTTGTTTTTTC
>CAKNYM010052755.1:180242-254886 GCA_932195095.1 Andricus curvator | reverse complement strand
ATATGAAAGAAACATCAATATTCAGATTTTTCTCAATTCTAAAGATCTGACTGAACTGGATGACGAGCTTCGTGGAGATTTTTCCGAAGAGTGCGACCTCTGGACCATCGATTGTAGCGTGTATAATGCAGCAAGAGTTTTGGCAGATGCAAACCGTAAAACAAAACCAACAGTTGATCATAAGACCAAAAGGCGAATGCATCAACCTAGCACAAATATGGGCTGGGCAAGGCAGTACGCGTCCCGCATTCAGTGTGTCATTGACTGTAAAACATCTGGCAGGAATTTCAATGCCAAGGTTCGACGGTTCGCGCGCGAACTGCGAGTCCAGCATCACACATGCAACAAGTCAAAGCTGCTGACCATCAGGCAGCATATTGTTGACAGAATACGGATACTATCTGATGCTAGGAGAACTATAGAGCGGAAAGAGAGGTGGGTCTGCGAAAATGAACAGTTTTTCTCTGACTTATCTTGACTCTTCCAAGATCATCCAGTTACTGTCGACCATTCGCCCAAACTGTCAGACGTCGAAGCATTTTGGTGAGTAGTCGACGAAGTTCAGCATCGACTGAGAGAAAACACAAAGAACATCAACAGATTTACGGAGCTGTGCAAAGCCCTCATAACACATAAGGAGGAATGCCCGCCTGTTACCACCGAGGAGGTGAGAAAAGTTTTTAGAGGCATGAAGAACTATTACGCGCCGGGACCAGATGGTATCAAGACCTTCTGGTTGAAGCAGTTTCCTTCAACCCAACAGCATCTGGCCCGGATTTTCACCTCATATCTAATGTCGGAAGAGCCTATTCCAGAGTGGTTGGTGGAAGGGCGCAGAGTGCTCCTGCTGAAGATGGACAATTTAGGTGACCCTAAGAAATACAGGCCAATAATTTGCCTGAAGACGCTGTATAAAATCTTCACAGCTATCCTAAATGACAGGATTGTTCGGACAATTGGACCTGTTACTTATCATTTGTTTGTTGGGAAACTTTAAGGTTCATCCGCACATCGTGAGGTGCATAGAGAGATTCATGCCGCTTTGGAAAACCAGATTTACTATCTCATCTGGAAAACGTCGTGTGACAACTAACAGCGTCGCCTTTTAGAGAGGTGTCTTTCAGGGCGACACCATGAGCCCTCTCCTCTTCTGCTTCACATTGTTGCCACTATCTCTCGCACTACGTCATTCCGAATGGTACTTCTGCGGTAAACCTGGAAATCGAAAGCATAAGGTCACTCATGTGTTTTACATGGATGATCTTAAGATGTATGCCTAAAATACAGAGAAAATACATCTAGCTCTAGGGATTGTCGAGAAACACACTCAAGAGATTGGAATGGAGTTCGGGTAAGAAAAATGCGCCAAGGTTTATATGAAGGAAGGAAAACATAATGGCATCCCCGAAGACCCTGAGCTCTTCGACAAAAGCGCTATACGACACGTTGGCGCTGGAGAGACCTATACATACCTGGGCGTGCCGCAGAGGTGCATTCAGGACTTGACATCTATAGAGGATACTCTCCGATGCAGATACAAACGTCTCATCCGACGGATTTGGTCTTGCGAACTGTCGGTGAGGAACAAAGTATCTGCGACTAACATGCTTGCCGTTCTGGTAGTACTTTATGTATGTGGAGTGGTTCCATGCGCGAAGGACGAGCTTAGATGCCTTGATATCGGGGCGCGAAAGGTTTTGCACATGAACAAAGTATGCACCTCAAGTCTTCTGCTCTGCGACTTTACATCTCACGCCGCCAAAGTGATCCCGGAATATTAAATCTTGAATGTCTTCACAACCGGATTATTCTGAGTACAGCTCACATAGTCGCAAAAGGACGAGACCCTTTTCCTAAAATGGCCACGGAACACGAAGAAATGGACAAGGGGGCGTTTCTGTACATAGCAGCGGAGGAGGCTGCTGAAACACTCGGCCTGGACTTCAATATCAGGGGTGAGCAAAATGCATCCAATCTTATCCATCTCGAGTACTCGCTTCTGAAGCCACGGATTGAGAAAGCACTGGAGAAAAACTTCCGCAAACAGCTCCTTGACAAGAGGATGCACAACATTTTCCACAGAAATGTGGAGGATCAGTCGATGTCATGAGCTAACGTTTGCTTTCCTTAAATCACCCGGATTGAAGTCGGGCACGGAAAGTTTCATTTTGGCATATCAAAACGGTGTCATTTCCACTCTAGCATACCGTAGCCACATTTTAAGCCAAGATATTCCCGATGATAGCTGCAGGGCGTGTCTAGTTGTCCAACTCATGCGGAAACGACCTACATCCAAAGGCACAATGCAGTACTAAGAGTGCTTTATCACCATCTCTGTCACTTTTATGGCATTAACCCTAATACCGCTCCGCTAAACGCTCCTAGAGAAATAGAGTCAATTGTCGAAAATGAGAAGTGCCGTATTTTCTGGAACTTCGTATTCTCGACAATTGTTTCCATTGCGCACTCAAGGCCTGACATAGTTCTCCTTGACTTCAAAAAGCAAACCATGTTCGTCATCGAATTTGCGCACCAGCTGAAAAAAACATCATAGCCAAGGATAATGAAAAGAGTTGCGACGGTTATACCCGAAATTTTTTGTTAAGCTAATTGTCCTGATCATCGGCGCTCTTGGAAGAACCAAGATTTCACTGTTTAATAGCCTGAAAAGCATCCCTGTGTGTCAACAAAATGCTAAGACGCTTGCGGGGAAAATGCAGAAGGCGGTCGTACTTGTATCGCTCCGTGTCCTCAGGTTGCACGATACTTTTTCCGGATCATTGTCCTTATGACAAACTTTTAATTATATATATATATATATGTATATATATATATATATATATATATATATATATATACTGCTCGGTGGGTTTCCTGTCACCACTACGTAGCGCGTCCTCAGGTTGCGGATAGAGGAACGGCCCGTGAGGCTGAACAGCCCCTTAGGTTAGCTGCGAATACAAGAATAAGCAGTCGCGGACAGCCGATAGGAACCAGTCGTGTGTGTGGTGAACTCAGCACTGGTGAAAAATAGGTACACGACAACCATGGCTTGGGAGGACTCACCCATTCGCGTTCATACGCAATGGGTGGGTTCTGGCAAGCCGAGGTGCAGCGTGTATACACCTTGAAACTATACCCGAACCAAAACTAAAAATCTTGTAAGGGAAAAATCCTGCTACCCCATTGGACACCGCAGCGATGACACTGCCCGCAAGGGATGTGTGGAATGATTCGCCTGCACAGGGCCAGAGGGGTATTGATGCCAGTAGGCGCGCTGCCTTGCAGGGGGATGTTAGGATACGAGGATGAAACTGTAACGTGTCTGACGACAAGTTGACACGGTCCTTGTCAAAGTCGGAAAGCTCCCATACTTAGACCCAGAGAGGTATGGGGGTTATCACTTCTGGGACGGTGGACTCACCTACGATCGGAATAGGATCCTAACGTGCGGATTTCCACGAAACTACCATGGCTAACTTGCAACAAAAAACTACCGTAAAATATCTAAGGGCGGGAACTTTGAACGCGCGTAGTCTAAATACTGGCGGATTTAGCGAACTCATTGAGATAGCAATCAAGTACGATACTGACTTAATAGCACTTCAAAAAACCTGCTGGCCGGGCGATTTCGCGTCAATTTCTAAGGATGACTATACTTTTCACTATGGGGGAGCTAAGGGGTTCAGACTGGGAACCGGTTTTCTCATTAATAAACGAATTTCGCAAGCGGTTATCGACATTCAATTCATTAACGATCGGTTATCATATATTGTACTAAAGGGTAATTTCAGCAAACAGGTGTGGACCAACGTGCACTGCCCCACCGAGGACAAAGACGAAGATACTAAGGATCTTTTTTATGAAACAATCGAACAGGTTTTTGACAAGTTCTCAACGTATGACGCAAAAATAGTATTGGGAGATTTCAACGCGAAAATTGGAAAAGAAACAATTTATAGGCCTACAATAGGGTCGGAAAGTTTGCATGACGTCAGTAATGATAATGGGACTAGAGTAATAAACTTTGCCGCTTCAAAGAACCTCGCTGTCAAAAGCACATTTTTGAAGCATAAAAATATACATAAGGCCACCTGGACATCACCAGATGGTAACACTCGCAATCAGATTGATCACGTTCTAATTGACAGAAGACGTCATACAAACATTCTCGATATAAGATCGTGCAGGGGAGCGGATTTAAATTCAGACCACTTTCTCGTGATGGTAAAACTAAGATCTAGGCTAGCGTTAAGTAACAAAAGAAGCCGAACAGAGCCAACAGTTCGTTTCAATATAGATAAGTTTAAAACACCAACAGAAATATTAAATTATCAAGTTGAGATCTCTAATAGTTTCGACGTTCTCCAAGAACAGAGAGACGATAACGATAATTACGTGGAGGACTCGGAAACCCTGTGGAGCAATATGAAAAAGGCGATAAAGACAGCCGCGAAACTTACTATAGGTTTAAAGAAAGTAACCAAAAGCCAACCATGGTTTGACGAAGAGTGCAAACTTTGGTTTGAAAAACGTCGGAAGGCCAAACTAATTAGTTTACAAAATAAGTGCGATCAAACACATAAGAAGTATCTCGAGATTAGTAAAAGTACAAATAGGCTTTATAGATCTAAGAAAAGGGAGTGCAAAAAGAATAAAATACTAGCAATAGAAACGCATAATAAACAAAATAACCCGCGTGAGATGTACAGTGGAATCAATTTTATAAGGAAAGGCTTTCAAAGTAGAACGGAAGTAATAAGGGACGAAAATGGCAATCTAGTAGCCGATGCGACAGAGAGACTGAATTTATGGAAAAACTATTTCGATAAGTTATTAAATGTACGCGAAGCCCCCGTTGAAGGTAATCTCGGTGAAATCCACACTGTTGATCTATTAATTGATGATCCTACTGATATAGAAATAGAAATGGCCATAAAGAAGTTAAAAAATAACAAAGCCGCGGGCATCGACGACCTACCGTCAGAACTGATAAAAAATGGAGGCCCTTGCCTCACAAGGCAAATTTGTAAATTAATACGCGCAGTTTGGAAAACAGAACGCATGCCGGAGGAATGGAATATCTCTATTATTATTCCTATCTTTAAAAAAGGCGATAAAACGAATTGTAACAATTATCGGGGAATTTCACTTGTGCCTTCATGTTATAAGATCCTGTCCAATGTAATCTTAAGTAGACTAACTCCTTTTGCCGAGGAAATCATTGGGGATTACCAGTGTGGATTCCGCCGAAACCGATCTACAAGCGATCAAATGTTTACAATTAGACAACTGTTAGAAAAGAAATGGGAATTTAATAAAGTAGTGCATCAGCTATTTGTCGATTTCAAAAAAGCTTACGACTCTATTATACGCGAACGAATGTACTGGATCCTAGAGTTCTTGGGTGTACCAAGAAAATTAGTTAGACTTATCGAAATTTGCTTAAGCGGCAGTAGGGGTAGAATACGTGCAAACGGAAGTTTATCGGAAGAGTTTTCGATCCGCGATGGCCTGATACAGGGCGATGCACTTTCGTGCGTCCTTTTCAACTTGGTTTTAGAATACGTGGTCAGACAAGTACAAGTGAATCCGACCGGTGCAACCCTCAATGGGATAATACAAATTCTTGGGTATGCGGATGATCTCGACTTACTAGGGGATGATAAAGAAACCGTAGCTAAAAACGCAGAGATCTTGATCACAAAAGCCAAAGATATTGGTTTGGAAGTTAGCGAATCAAAGACAAAATATATGACCGTCGTGAGATCCGAACAAAGTAATGTAGGCGGGGATCTTATGGCCGGAAATATGAAATTCGAAAGGGTTAACGAGTTTAAATACCTCGGGTCTATTATAACTAGCAAAAATAATATTAAAACGGAAATCAACGCACGGCTGCACGCTGGCAATGGGTGCTACTATGCAGCAAACACACTACTAAAATCGCGATTGCTATCTAGAAACATCAAAGTAAGAATTTACAAAACAATAATAATGCCGGTCGTTATGGACGGGTGTGAAACGTGGGCGCTGACGAAAGGAGAGGAGAATAGGTTTAGAGTTTTTGAAAATAAAGTACTTAGAAAAATCTATGGTCCAAAGAGGGACGAAGAGACCGGCGAGTGGAGAAAACTGCATAATGATGAGCTGCACGCTCTCTACGGGTCAGAAAATATTAATAGAGTAATGAAAGCGCGTAAATTAAGATGGGCGGGGCATGTAGCAAGAATGGGCATTCAAAGAACAGTGGCGCAAGTTTTAAGAGGGAGACCGACTGGTAAGAGACCTCTAGGCAGACCGAGAATCAGATGGGAGAAAAATGTAAGGGATGATCTAAAAGAACTAGGACATGATTACTTAAACTGGATTGAGGATGCACAGGATAGAGATGTGTGGCGGTTTCGGGTAGATGAGGCGATGAACTTTCGAGTACGAATCGCTAATCGATAATAATAATAATAATAATATATATATATATATATACATGTGTGTATGTATGTTTATCTTGAGAACTTGAAATATCTCAATAAATATGCATTTAACGAAAAAAATGTTCGAATAGAAACTTTTTATTTTTAAGGGGAAAAGCGACTCCACAAAAATTTACCTCACACCTCATGGCATGATACATTGGCGAAAAATGAAATTGTTGAATATTCAAGGAATGCGTTTCCAAACCAAAGATAAAAAATACAAACGGTCGGTTTGGTTAGCTTGATTAGTACTGGTTAAGTTTTTAGGTTCGTTATGTTGCTTATGTTCGTTTTGGTTAGATTTGGTATCTTAGTTACGTTCGTTTGGGTTGGATTGGGTCTCTTACTTTCTTTGATTTTGGTGGTTTGGTTATACTGCTTGCGTTTGTTCGAGTTGGATTGAAATTGTTGCTCACATTTGTTTCCAATGAGAGGAGATCCAAATTTTGGAAAGGAAAACATTCTCCTAATTCTAATAAAGCTAGGGTTTTCGAGGTAAAAGCATGTTTTTTTTGCATTGGTTACGCAACGTTTCATATTTCTGATGTAACACTGTTACAGACTTATCAATTTTGTAACCGCATTCTATGAAAATTGTTTCAAAATAAGCGTAAGGTTGTTATAGAACTATTACAGAATTCTTAGAGTTTTCTGTAATGACCTTTTCCGCAAGTGTTTTGTGAACTCTTACTACCAAAAGCCTTACTTAAAACTAAGGCTGTAAAGTGGTATCAAAGAAACTGAAGATTAAAAAACCTTTTAAACGATTATTCTGAAAAAATAGCATTAAAGACCAATATTATTTAAAACCATCATTACTCAAATGTCAGCAACTACACTTGAAACTGGAATCATGGATTGTTACGGTTATGGCCTCCGACGCAAATCCAGAAACTCTGAATGTAAACAGACAGGGCCGCATGAATAATTTCTGTTGGATTTGGACGCATTACGCAATCTGATGCAATTAACGCTTGAGAGCCGGGCCCTCGTACTGTTTGTCACGTTTGACTGAGCAGCGCCTCATCCACTCCCTGCACAACAAAGCCGCCGCGGCATCAATTTTTGAAAATTCGGAACGCACAAATTAAGTTTACGGCAATTAAGGTTCCACGGTATTTACTTTTGTAAAAACTTTTACTGTATATTTGTTTTATTTCGCTATTTCTATTATAAAATTATTATAAAATCTTCACTGAATCCCATTTTTATAATATGAAGTCTCCTGAATCTTTATCTTAAGATAAAACTTGGTAAGTAAACCCTTATCACCTTTTTCTACAAAATATTTCAATAAACATAATATTCTCTATCTCATTTGTCCGTCTGAATTATTACCTTATTTGCAAGATGGATAGGTGAGGAGAAGCTTTTTTAAATCAAATGTTTGTATTTAAACAGCCGAAAATGATGTACGTTACGTAACGTTATCAGTATATTTTCTCTTCGTGTCAGAAAGTATTAAGAAACTTGATATAATATGCCATTAAACATTGTAAAGGTTAGCTATATAAAGTTGTATCAATACTTTTGAAATGTCAAGGGCTCTAGAGAGCCGTGAAGGGCTGTTTAGCCCTAAAGACTTAATAAATAAATTCTAAATACTGATTTTAAAATTAATGAGCCTATTTGCACAGCAGTAATTGTGTCTCTAATGTTTAATGCTTCTCATTACAAATCTTTCTATATTGAAACAATACAGATTCAATAAATGTATCACTAAAATTAAAAAAAAGAACCTAAAAGTAGTGTCAAAATTTAGGGTCCAAATCCTGGAAGTATATTGTTTCACATAATCTATATGTTTCCCGTCAGGTATTTAGTTGAGGTAGATGACTTTTGTTTCTAAGCAGTTAAACATTTTTAAATTCAAAAAATGTTTTATTTTGCTTTAAGTTGCTGAATTAAACATATATGAGTTTTATAATTTTACATTATTTATGAGCAACGTATGTTCAGTTTCTAGTGAGTATTCTCATAAAGGTGGCTAAATCGTTGAAATGTTTAACGGGAAATTAGAAAAAAACCGCAAAAAATTTTTCAAATCGAAAAAAGAACTCTGTGGAAAAGTAGTGCATGAAGGCCCTGAATATGGATAATTCATTTCTATTCCATTTGAAGATTATGAAACATTCTTTTTTTCTCTAAATTTGTTTGAACAATCGAATGAAATGTTTTTAAATTGGAGATAGACTACGTCATGTTTACACTTTCACAATCTGACCTTCTTATTGGTTTTATATAGTTAAGAATGTTACGCCATCGCGTCATTTTATTAACCTTTTCTATATTTCACGTTTTCTATTTCAATCACCATTGTTTTAATTATTATACCATCCTAAGTAAATTTATTTATTTGTATCAAGCAATAATTATTTGCTTTCCTCTATTAAGTTGGGCAATATCTCGACTAATTGAATTAGTAACTTTTACTTATCTTCAGTGGTTCACTCTTCGCTAATCGAATCTGAAAATTGTCACTAGTAGTTATTTAGATATTACCAATTTTGATTTAGAAAGGCAATGAAGAATCTTTTGTGTCAGAAAAAATCTGAAAAATTGAAATAACCTTCTTTAGGAACTCAATTTCATACTCAATCAACTTGATGCTTATTTCATGCAAATAATTTTTACAAAGTTTTCTAAATAATTGACATTTTCCTTGGAAAATAAGGACAATATAAAACCAAATGAAAACATTTGTAAATCGAAAACAGAACTCCTGTTAAATCTTAGCGCATTAGGACCCTGAATATATATAATTAATTTATAGCCCATATTAATAAATTATAAATTTAAGATAGAGGTTTTTTAAGATTTCGATTGCTTCTCTATGTTTTCTTGGAAATTTATTGCACGTTTTTCCGATGACGGTTGTTTTGTCAAATAAAATGCTATGATCTGTTTCGATATGATGCTCAGCTACTGCTGATTGCGTGAAATGTTTTAGCCTGACTTTACTCTCATGTTCCTTTACACGTTGACTTACCGCCCTCCCGGTTTCTCCAATATAGACTTTGCCACAAGAACAAGGGATTTTATATACTCCTGGATCACTGAAAGGTTCCTTTTCATCTTTAGGGTTGTTTAGAAGTTGTCCTATTTTCGCAGGTGGCTTAAATATAGTTTGGATGTTGTGTTTGTTGAGAATTTTTCCTATTTGTTCTCTGATACCTTGAATGTAGGGTAGGATGGTGGTTGTTTTTCTCTCTCTTTCTTTAGTATGTTGTGTTGACTTGTTTTGTTGAGTGTATTTTCTTATTGCTTCAATAATTTGTTTGTTTGTGTAATCGTTTTGTATTAGCATTTGTTTAACATTTTGCAGTTCCTTTTGTAAGTTATATTTATCTGTTATGGAGACAGCTCTGTATACAAGGGAGTTTATGACCGATTGCTTTTGAGATGGGTGGTGGTGGGAGGAAGCATGTAGGTATCTGTTTGTCTGGGCGGGTTTTCTGTAAACTTCATGTCCTAATGTGTTATCCGATCTTTTGTAAACTAGTAAGTCCAAGAAAGGTAATTTTCCGGTTTGTTCAATTTCCATGGTGAACTCGATGTTAGGGTGTATGTGATTGATGAAATTGAAGAACTTGTGTAATTCATCTAGTCCATGTCTCCATATGAGAAAAGTGTCGTCAACGTAACGGCACCAAAATTCCGGTTTAAGCTTGGATTTGTTAAAGATTTTAGTTTTTAGATTTTCCGTAAAGATGTTGGCTATTACACGTGAGATTGGAGATCCCATTGCTGCTCCTGAGGTTTGTTCGTAGAATTGGTTATTGAAAGAGAAGTAGGTATTAGTGAGACAGTGTTCTATTAAAGGTGTGAGATTGGAGGGGAATTTCGCAAAGGATTTAATAATATCGATTGTATCAGAGATTGGTACTTTTGTAAAGAGAGATGCTAAGTCGAAACTCACTAGGATGTCTTGAGGTTGAATGTGAATCTTTTGTATCTTTATGACGAAGTCAAAAGAGTTGTGGACGTGTGTGGTAGAGTTTCCTGTGAAAGGATTCAGTTTTTTGGCGAGAAAGTGTGCTAGTTTGTAAGTTGGTGAGTTTATTGCGCTGACGATCGGTATGAGTGGGATGTTGTTTTTCTGGATTTTTGGGAGTCCGTAAAGTTTTGGTGAGATGGGATTAGTAGGTTTTAATTTAGATATTGTGTCGCTGTCAAGTTTTGAGTCTTTTAGAAGGGTTTTTGTTTTGCTGACTATTGTTTTTGTGGCGTCTTTTTTGAGTTTTGTATATGTATTATCAGTAAGAAGTTCCATGATTTTGTTGTTATAGTCTTCTTTATTCATTATTACTGTTGCGTTGCCTTTGTCTGCGGGTAATATTATGATGTCTTTGTTCTGATTGAGTTCTTTAATTGCTGTTTTTCTTGTTTTTTAAGTTTGAGGAGGGAAGTTGGGCTTGGCGTAAGATGTTGGCCGTCCTACGCCGTATGTCATTTGCATTTTCGGGTGGAAGGGTATATATTGTGGATTCCAAATTACTGATGATTTCTTCTTTCGGGACTTTTGAGGGAGCTACTGCAAAATTATGTCCTTTAGGTAAGGCTGAAATGATTTCATTGCTGAGAGGATGGTTAGCGATGTAATTTATCAAATTTTATTTTTTGTTTTTGAGTGCAAAAATCTTTAATCCGTTGGGATTGGTCAAATGATATGCGGTCCAACGTAGACCAAATGTCAAATCTGAGAGTGCTTGATAGGAAAAGATGAAGTTTTAATAGTTTTTTGGACACATTAGGACATAAAGTTTACAGAAAACCCACCCATACAAACAGATACCTACATGCCTCCTCCCACCACCACCCATATCAAAAGCAATCGGTCATAAACTCCCTTGTATACAGAGCTGTCTCCATAACATATGAAGATAACTTAGAAAAGGAACTACAAAATGTCAAACAAATGCTAATACAAAACGATTACACAAACAAATTAATAAGGCAATAAGAAAATACACTCAACAAAACAAGTCAACACAACATACTAAAGAAAGTGAGAGAAACGCAACCACCATCCTACCCTACATTCAAGGTATCACAGAACAAATAGGAAGAATTTTTTAACAAACACAACATCCAAACTATATTTAAGCCACCTGCGAAAATAGGACAACTTCTAAACAACCCTAAAGTTAAAAGGGAACCTTTCAGTGATCCAGGAGTATATAAAATCCCTTGTTCTTGTGGCAAAGTCTATATTGGAGAAACCGGGAGGGAGGTAAGTCAACGTGTAAAGGAACGTGAGAGTAAAGTCAGGCTAAAACATTTCACGCAATCAGCAGTAGCTGAGCATCATATCGAAACAGGACATAGCATTTTATTTGACAAAACAACCGTCATCGCAAAAATGCGCAATAAATTTCCAAGAAATCATAGAGAAGCAATCGAAATCTGAAAACACCCTAATAACATCAATAGGGACAATGGATATAATACTAATCCGATTTGGCTTTCCGTCCTTCCGGCTTTTTCAAAAAAGACTTCATTGGCCAATCAAGTTCGACCAGTCCCCACCATGGGGAGCTCTAGCCAATCACAGGCATCGTAGAGAATACATGTATAAGAAAAAAATTACCTGAAACTCCAGTTTCAGGTCAGCCCTGAAGAAGTGAACTGCAATTTTCACGAAACGCCGGCAACATTCATAGTTTCGCACATGATTGAAACCCGAAAAAGCTTTAATTTAAAATTTTAAAATATTAAACTTTAAATTTATTAAAATCAACTTTGGCATGAAACATAACAAAAAATGTACTCTCTTTCAAAATTGTTCTGTTTGGCGACTTGATGTCTACCTAAGACATCTATTTAAGTAATGTAATCATAAATATTATCAGAGTGCAAAAGGTAATAAAGTAGAACACTGTACAACTATACAACACTGGTGGTCTATTTAATTTACTGATAAATTGATGTGTTTTAATTCCTCGATGTATTACCTCGACTTGAGTATGGTTTATGGGGGGGCATATAATTATGAAAAATACAATGTTCATAAGGCCGTGAACGAATAATGGCTCATTGTATGAGGAAACATCACGAGAGTCTAAAATTTTATTTCACGCCAAGGATTAATATAAACATTTTAAAACAAATTAAATTTTCTCAACTGAGGGATTTTGTTATTAAAATAGTTATAAACAGTAAGAAGCAGATATGAAATTGCAAACAAAGATAATGATACTGTTTACGGTAATCAGAAATGGATCAATGGGCTATAAATAAATTATGCTTATTCATGGTCCTCATACTTTACTTTTGAACAGAATTCTGTTTTCGATTTCCAAACTTTTTACGATTGTATGTTTTTCTAGTTTTTCATAGAAAATTGCAATTATTCAAGGAAGCGTAGATTTATGAAAAACATATTTTTACATTCTCATTCTAATGAGAAGGTATTGGTTTTATGTAAAATTTGACATAGTCGGTTTTCATCAAATGTCCACGTTTTGAGACCTCCTGAGTCAGAAAAAACGATTTTTACGAAGGTGTCTGTCTGTCTGTCTGTCTGTAGCCACGATAACTTTCGAAAAAATGATCAGATTTGATTGAGCTTTGGCACACTTTTTTATGGCCGAAAAATAGAGAACGAGTTCGTTAACCAGCTATTTTGGATGAAAATCCAAAAAGTGAGCACATTTTGAAAATTTTTGAGACCACTTTTTTGGAAGATTTGAAAATTCTATGTACGGTTATTAGTAGTACGTAAAATGACGAACAAAATATTCTTATGACTTTTCGTGATAAAAAAAAAATTACTGGAGTTATAGCATTTTCAAAATTCCAAAAAACAAACGAAAATGAACATTTTAAGCCGAAAAACGCACGATATGAAAAAAAGTCAAGAGGAGAAAAACGTTGATTCCTGAACACCCTATAATATTTTCATGACAACTTTTTGAATTTTTCGAAAAATAAAAAATCAAATTTTGATCGCACAAAAAATTAATGAAAAATCAAAAAAGCCATTTTGCTGTAAAACTATGCAAGATACCAGAAAAGATCATCTCACCAAAATTGTGCACCTAAAAAAGATCTACAAATTTCTTATCATTCACTTTTTGATATGGCGCGTAGTTTTTGTTTTATTCGTAAAAAACAGCATTGAAAATAGAAAAATCAAATTTTCAGACGAATATTACCAGCTACGAAAAAATGACCGAAACAAAATTTATTCATCCATGGAAGAGGTACAAATTTATTGTGACTCATGTTTCGATAGGATGCGTGGTTTTTGTTTTATTCGTGAAAATAACATTGACAGTAAAAAAAATCAAAGTTTTGAAAAAACAATGCAAGGTACGAAAACATATAAATGAACAAAAATTGTGCATTCAAAAAAGACTTACACACCCCTAATCAATTTTTGTGGTAAGAATATATTCAAAATGAAAAAATTAACTTTTTTGATAAACGGCACAAGCTAAAATAAAATGTTAACTAATAAAATTTGTCGCCTCAATTATATCATTACTTTTCATTTGAAATCAAATACAAATTTAGTAATTTGTATATGAAGAACATATGACACGAAGCACAAAGTGCGCGCTCAGTGTATTTACCAAATCGCACGCCGTAAGTGCGCTCCAACTTTTTTGTTTCTATCATACGGTTCAAATGATTTTCAAATCAAATATCGAGCGCGAAGCGCGAGTGTCTGGATGAGAATGTGTTCCTTAAGGTCGATAGAACCTTGAGTAAATAAAGTTCCTTTTCAGTCTAAAATAAAAGAAAATTTAACAATCACTTAATATGTAGAGGTTTTGATAATTTTATAATATTTGCAAACAAACTTTTTCTTTTCATCGAAGTCGAACACGAAGTTCAAAAATCTAGAGGAGCCTAGCGTAAAGCGCGAGATAAATATATGATCGAGCGCGAAGCGCGAGATCCAACAGTCGCGCGCCCTAGGCGCGCTCAAACTTGTACGGGAAAAGATCATGAGAATGAAAAGTTTCAGTCTATATATTTAGGGGAAATTAGGACACTAGTTGACCTGGATGTTTTTTTTAAATGAGAAGTCTAGACCATTTTATGTTGAAAATTGGACTTTTTAAACAAAAATTACCAAGAGAAGTTTTCATTGGAAACTCTAAGCTGCAAACAGTTTTATTTTTGCTCATAGATCATAAAAATAATTATATAACATTTTTCGCTAATAAAGAACCAAATTGTTTAAAAAATTGTGTAACCAAAACTGACCACAATTTCGAAAAAATATCCAAGATATTCTTAATCAGGGGACTTTTCTTGACCTTTTGAATAAAATTAATTTCAAGGACCTATTTCGCATACAAAAGTGTTTGTGGCGACTCGATTATCCCAAGACAGTACTATTTGAATTAAAAAATTGAATACCTAAACTGAGAAACAGCATTATAAAAACTTATCTTGAAAGAAGTTGCACATAAAGTTAAAAATCCTTAATTTAACCAGTTTTTCATCCACTTCACTGATTTAATTTGGAAAATCATAGTAATATAACATATTATTTAGATAATGAGTTTTTGCATTCTGTAAAAGCGCGCCGTAAGAAATCAGCGCCACCATGATGTCAACAAAATTCAACACAAAAGATAAATGAGTTATATTAATTTGATTCGTTTCTTAGGAAATATGTACCACAAGAAGCTGAGAGATAATCAGCTTCTTCATCAATGAACCTATATGAACCGAATATGGCTAACGGGTTTGCCGAAATCTTTAACCTTTAAAATAATCTAAGAAGAAGTACATTTTTCATTTAAGGTTATAAAAGTACTCTTTCATTGATACATAAAAAACTAAGGATGTTCAACTGGAGTTTTCTTTGGAACATATTTATCGTTTTGGGTTCTTATCCAAGAGGATCGGTTAACTTTCGCATCCAGCTTCTTAGGAACCAAAAATTGGTAAAGGTTTTAAAGTAAAACGCTTTTTTACAAGAGGTGGATCTTTGTGTAGAATAAAAATAAGGAAAAAAGGCTTCTAAATTAAACAAAAGATTGAGTACGAAATAAGTATACACTGCAACCAAGCTAAAATTTAATAATTTCAATTTGAAATACGATGGTATAGTATCTAATTTGAAAAATATAATTGTTCGTCTCAAGTTATATTAAAATTTTAGGAAGGCGTAATGAACCATTGAACACAAATATGATATTGCGCAAAATTACATTGCCTTATTTAGTATTATTTTTATTACTCATATTGAAAAAGTTTTGGATATTTACATTTAGAAAACCCATTCTTATATATCATTCCGAAACCGTCTGCAGATGAATTTTTTATAAAAGCGCTCGCACTTGCTTGGACATTCGGCCAAGTTGAAGGAAAACTGCAGAAAACCTTTTCTCAACGCAGCCCGTTACTGATACTTGAGAAGTTCAGAATAACCATGTAGCTACCACTGTCGGTACAATCAAACTTACATTTTAGTTGTATATTTTTGATGACTTTTAAATTAATTGTGGCCGTCCCTGTTTTCAACTGTATTGTTTCTGCTCTGACGCAAAGCAGCTCTTACCACGGGATTCAACTCTAGTAATGGTCTTGCTTGTTCCGCAAATTGAGAAGACATTGGTCTTATATTTCGGGTTAGTATATTTACTACTATTAAATGGCCTTCAGAATCATATATTAGATGTATAACACGATCTTCCTGCCATCCATAGATATAATTACCCCTTGCTATCACAGTTATAGGACCCAAAACTGGTAGTAAGGAATGATTGGGCAGCCTGGTGTGAACACCAGGAATGTCTTCTGCTTGGGCAACAAAAAACCTGAAATCCGCAAGTTCAGGCAATACTCCAGATGGGCTCCCCTCTCGTACGCGGAGGCAAACTGAAACATTGAAACAAAGATATTCATGTAAATAAATCTAAATCTCAAATAACGCTACTAAGGAGAGTGAAGAAAAGAAATTGTAGGGTTAATTTTTATGTAGGTCATAACCCACTTTCTAACAAAAAATACGTATTTCATGAAAATAAAATGCCTTCTAGGTACATACTGTACATAAAAAAGCTTACTAGTTACTATTGTTTTGATTTTTATAAACTCAAATTACGCGGAAGAAACAGAGTCAACTTCTCATTTTCAGATTCTGTTCAAACTGCCACTTGACGGGGTTATGTAGCATACGTCATGCATTATCCCACGTAACACAACCTCTGATGATGGAATGATTCAAAAAGATCAAGTGACTAGTTTAAATTACATTATTCTGACGATTTGTTCAGTGTTCAGCTGGATGTCTTGAAGAACTAAAAATTTCATAGAAGTTTAAGACGTTGTTTCAATAAAAATAAACATAGTAACTATGACGTTTCACGTGAATGTGATATGATATTCAGAGGATTGCTTACCGGCAGCAATATCACAACTGATGCCTATTTTCTCAAAAACAAATTGTTACATGTGACATGAAATGCATCTCACTAATGATATTTCCTAACAACTTATTTTTCTAAATATGATTTGATTGTCAGAACACGGTGTTACCTGGAATGTTTCTCAAAGTGGGATATGAGCTTTTTTCAGATGCGATTTATCTGCTTATGATTTTAAAAGGAGGGTTAGATCGATGGAGGGGCAAGACTGACCCTTTGTATAATTACATTAAACCTTGCAAAAGTAATGTGTAATTTTTGGTTCAAAATCTTACCGGTAGTCGACGCGTAATGTGTGACATAGTATGAAATGCAATAAAGAGGTTATTTTTGAAAATGATATAGTCTGAAATCTACTGCACATGAAGCAAAATACTATTGGAAATGTTGATCTTCAGTGCCGAGAATTGAGATCCCATTTCCAACCGGTCTAACTTTTCAAATTCGGGATACGAAAACAATAAATCATTAACGTACCATTAGACATTACTAAAGCATTGAGAACAAGAGACGTTGGCTTTTTTTTAATTTATTATTTATTCACATATATACCATATGTAGTCTTGGTAATTACATTCAAAAAACACATCCTTACTAAATACCCCTTACCGTCTGCAGACAGATTTTTTTATAGAAGCGCCCCCATTTGCTTGAGCTTTCGGCCAAGAGAAAAAAAAACTACAGAAAACCATTCCCGAGAGCAGTTCGTTACCAGTAATCGACTAGTTCAGAATCACCAGGTAGCTACCATCATTAATACAACCGAAATTTCATTTTGGTTTTATATTTTTGATGACTTTCAAATTAATTGCTGCTGCCCCTGTTTTGGACTAGATGATATATGTACCGAAGTCGAGTAGCTACATTTGCTTTCAGATTTTCTATTTCCCCAATCAGAGCAGCTGTTCTTGCTCTCATCAAATCTACCAATGGACGTGCTATCTCATGGTGTGCAGGCGTCATTGGCTCCATCTTTCCGGTTAGTGTACTTATAACCCTTAGATCGCCTTCAGAATCAATTATTAGACGTATGAGTTCATCTTCCTCCCATGCATAGATGAAATTTCCCCTTGCTATTACTCTTATGGGAGTCAGTACTGGAATTAGCAGATGACCCCGCAACTTGGTGTGAACACCAGGAATGTCTTCAGGTAGAGCTACAAAAAACCTGAAACCAGGAAGTCCAGGCACTTTTCCGGATGGTCTCTCCTCCCGTACGTAGTGGAAAACTGAAACATGGGGGGAAAGATTTCTATGTAATTAAATCTTTAGGTTGTCAAACTTATTCATATTATACGATGAAGGGGGTTGTGAAAATTCTAATTTCCAATCAGGCTGGTGGGTACACATCAAATCGAAGAATTTGTTGGCGACAAAATGTGTGTTTTTTTAGCAAAAATTAGGATGAACTAATCAAACGTTGTAAAACTTGTTTAAAACATTATTCTGAAAAATTAAACTTTTAAACAATTATTACTTAAAACCGTTATCACTAAAAGAGAGCCAATACTAACATCAGTACAAAGAACTATGAAGTTTTAGCTGTGTTTCGATATTTCTTTTAAAACTGTTCACCTTTTCACTAAAGTTTTGGTCAAAGATTCTTTACGATTGACAGAAATTTTCACTGACTCAAATCAGAGCTTCTCTTTTTACTAAATCTGATTTAAAAATAATTCATTGTTTTTTTCTCTCAGTCTTCAGAAATAGGCTTCAAATTAAATCTGATTCTTATACTGATTTGAGACAGATAGTTTGTTCTTTGCCAGCAGTTCGGAAGACCAAATTTGTTGAATAATAGTTCGTAGCTGCATCGAAGAGCACTCTTTATAGATGGTATGTCTTGAATGTGACTCTCTAGAATGCCCAGGTATCGGTAGGTCTCTCTAGAGCCAAGATATTGTATAACGCTTGTGTCGACGAGATTAGGGTCCTCGAAAACGCCAGCAATTCTGCCTCGATTTAAATGAATTTTTGCACATTTTCCTGTCTCAAACTCCATTCCAACCTCCCGAGTGTACTTTCGGATAATCTATAGAGCCCGCTTTAGTTGCTCTACAATTCGAACATAGATCCTGAGATTATCTATCTAAAATATATGAGTGACATTATGCTTTCGATATTTAAGTTTACCGCAAAAGTACCCTTATGAATTGCGAAGTGCAGAAGATAGCGGCAATAGTGGAAGGCAAAAGATTAGAGGGCTCATGTTGTCACCCTGAAAGATGCCTCTCTGGAAGGTGATGCTGTTAGTTGTTACATGATGTTTTTCAGATGGGACAGTGAATCTGGTTTCCCGAAAAGGCTACAATCGGGTAGTCAATTTCAGCTATCGACAGCTAGGGCAAATAGAATGCTATGTCTTTGTAAACAAACCTGTCGATTAGCAGGTTCTCCCAACATCTTGCTACTCCTTTCTTCAAACCACGTTGTTTGTACACTTCTTGCTACACAGGTCCGATTGTTCGACCAATTCTCGCAATTAGGATGTCTGTGAAGATCTTATACAGCGTGTTTAGACAACTCATTGGCCTCTAATTTTTAGAGTTAGCCAAGTAGTGCGAATGCGGATCAGATGCTGGTGGGTTAGAAGGAATTTTCTCTACGAAAAGCTTTTGATAGCGTCTGGTCTTGCAGCGGAATAGTTCTTCATGCCTCTTTATACTTTATTTTATCTTTCCGGTAGTAATAGGTTGGCATTACTTCGCAGCTGATATGAAGTCACTTTAAAGCTTCTTGCAGTTATTTAGGTTCTCTATTTCCTCATTCAGTGGTTCAGCAAAAAACTGCTGATATAATGTGACCTACCTCTCCCTCTACTCTAGACATCTCCTAGCGTCGAATAGAACGCGCATTCTTTCAACAATATGCTGCCTGGCGGTCAGCAGATTTTACGTGTTGAGTGTGTGATGATGGATCCGTAGTACGCGTGCGGACTGTCGGACCCTGGCAGTGAACTTTCTGCCAGATGTTATGTAGTCTATCACACATTGAATGCCACACGCATACTGTTTTGCCCATACAGTCTTTGTGCTGAGTTGATGCATGCGTCTGGCCTTCTGATCGGCCGTTCGTTTTGTTTAACGGTTCGCATCCGCCAAAGTTCTCGCTACATCATAGATACCACAAGTGATGCTCCAGATGTCAGTCTCTTCGGAAAAATCTTCACGAAGCACGCAATACTCTTTAACTGCTGCCAGTTTGATCTGGAGGTCCTCGACACGGTTTCACAGCAGCTTTCGCAAAAAGTCCGAGAGCTATGGAAGCTTTAACAAAAGAAATTCACAATAACTAAATTTCAGTTGCCGATTGTTTGACCTTTGATTTTAAGAGTCCTATGGAAAATTTGTAGAAAGTACACTGACCGAGCCAATAGCATGAGGTATGTACATCTTCGAGCGCAAAGCGTGAGATTCACATGTACGCGCCTTAGGCGTGTTTAAACTTGCGACCCGCGCGTTTCACATTATTAATATTATTATTTTTCTGCCTACTTTTAAGAACATTAGTTCAATGTAAAAACCCACGCTTTCGTATGAAAACTTATCTTCTAAACTTTAAAATAATTTTTTGTCATAATTATAAAAATAAAAATAATAAACTGATAAAGGGAAGGGGCACATCTATAAAAGATATTTTGATGTGGGCGATGATAAGAACAACTCCACTAAAATAAGATTGAAAAAGATTTGTCCTATTTAATTGACTAAGAACCAAATATCCACATTTTGAACAACCGGGAAAAAAACATCACTATGATATGGATATTTTTTTATGAACATCTATATGGCAAGCCCATGAAATTCAGCCACCTTAGAAAACAATCGATCCAGAAGAAAAAAGTCCAGCATACCTGGCTAAAAAAAATCTCAAAGTTTCCTTATTTTTCATCCACTGATAACAAAAAACGATAATATGATACAGCAAATTTTATTTTGTGTATGCACATTTACATTTCCAGACGGTAAATTTGAACCAACCTTGAAAATATTGGAATATAAGTAAAATTGCCAGCAGAGTGGGCTAACGAATTGAATGTCTTATTCTTAATATTTTGTAACCACTGACGACAAAAAACGATACTTTCACCCAGAAAATTTTATTTCTCAATCTACATCCACATGCTAAATCCTTCAATTTGAGCCATAATCGAAGACAGTCTATTCAAAATGAAAGCTTCCAGCATAGTGGTCTAAAAAAGGAAATTTCCTCGTTTCTCTAATTATCCAATCTTTGATAACAATTCACATCAGTATGCGATAAAAAATATAATTTCTCATTGCACATCTACGAGGCAAGACCTTTAATTTAAGGCATCTCCGAAAAAATCGGATGGTTTTTAGTGTATGATAAGCCCTGTACAAAGTGGCACGTTCGCTATTAATATACAGCGTGTTTTTTTTTTATCTTGAGACATCAAAATATCTCAAGAAAGACGCATCCTGTGAAGAAAAGTATCTACTAAAAAATTATTATATTTTCAAAGGGGAAAAGCGAATCAGCAAAAATGAACTCCACCCCCAACCCCCTAGTGGGGGTTGGGGGTAATTTCGGGCAATTCCGCAGTGCACAAAAAATGTTCTAATTGTTGTACACGTGTTATCGACGGCTATGCTATACAATTCGATTAACTGTACAATTGTGCTATTTCTGAATAAAAAAATAATAAAAGGTGAAAGTATCCCGCAAAGAACTGCAAGGATAGATCAGACGATTTGAACTCGAGCAGATGTAAGTTCCTAATTAAAAAAAAAGACCGACTCATTTGCAACAAAAATTAGCAGTATAAGATAACTTCAATTTAAGCATACAATTCGATACACATTTCAGGAGATTTTCTTGAGATAAAACTTCTCTCAATTGTTCCTTCATATCTTTGTTCAATATATTTCCCAATATTCAGATCAGAATATAATATTCTAGGCCTTTCGATATAATTATATTCAAACTAGAATTAAGAGTTCTATTTATTTTAAAAAACATGTTATTGTTTAACACTTTCCAACATAATGGCCGTAGCCGTACACATATAGTTGTGGATTTTGTACAGTATTTTTATAAAGCCATTCCAGCGTCCGTGTATAAAAATTTCTACTATGTCGGATTTTTTTAGTTGAGTGAAATTTGTTTAATGACTATACCCGAAGAGAGATTATTCAAAATTAAGTATAAATTACAATATTATATATTTACCAAAAGAATCAACGAGAAACGCTAAGGAAAACATCAGAGCACCGAAGACTCTCATTTCTTCAGACTAGAGAAACCCGATTGACAGAAAAATGTGCGATCGCTGTGTAGCGAATGAATACTCTGCAGGATATTTTAATATTCGTACATGTTGCTATCTCATTTGTCCTTCTAAATTAATTATTATTTGCAATATGAATGGGTTGGGAGAAGCTTATTTTTCTGAGATGTTTGTATTATATTAACCTGTTATTGCCGCTATGGAGGCATAAAACAGCACAAGTATACACTGTCTTTAAAAAGTTGGATTTGCTTCACGTGTCACACGGAATTAAGAATATCGATAAAATTTACTGCGCCAAATTGTAAAATAACGTCATACAAAGTTGTATTCGACCGATTTTATATGAAATTGGGTGCTTTGACCCTGGCGATATCACGGAATTATAATCCTAAAATACATTCATTTTCAAGGGAAAATATGAGACATGTGTTCTTTGCATTTTACTACAAAATTTGTTAAATGAGCTTAGGGATACTTGCTGAGTTCAATTTTGAAAAATATGATGAAAAATCCTATGTAAAAAAATATTTGGAACAAAATTCTCGTAAATATAGTACTCATTTTTCTTGAATGCCTGATTGGGTGCATACTGCATAAATATGAATTGAAGTTGCTGTTTCTCAGATTATTCTTTTGAATTGCCTGGAATTTATAAAATCAAAATTTCTAATTCAAAAAATTTTTATTGTAAAAATTGATTTCTACAAAAGAAGATCAAAATTGTAAATCATTCTTTAATAATGAAGACAACAATTCTGTTCTTAACATTTTTACACCATATTTTAATAATGACAAACGGATTTTATTTGTGACAGCTTGAGCATATTAATTGAGGTTATATTCATTTATTTATTAAAAGAGATTGCAAATTTTCTGCTTCATCAATTTAGTGAATCAAAGTTTCCAAATATGTCATGTTATTTTATGATAAAATTTATTTCTGAATATTTTCAAACCTTATTGACAAAAGAGAAAATTTAAATTATAAATGTTTTTCTTTATATTCTGAAATGATTCTGTTCTTAATATGTTGCTAACAAAATATACAATAACTAGCTAACCTTTTCAAAATTTTAGAGAGATGAGAAAAATGAAATTATGGGCACAGGTAATGACATTTTTTTATGATTCATGTTTTCTTTTTTTTAAGTATTGAAAATATTTTAAAAACTTCTGCACTAAATGTAGATTTCTGAAGATTTCAAAATAAAATTACAAAGAATTCAAGGGATTTCAAAAGGTTTCAAGATAATACAATTTCATTATTATCATTCCAGAAAAAATTCAAATTGGTTCTTTATTTTTAGAACTGAATCTTTGAATAAGCTTAAAAGATATATAGACGTTTCTAAAAGATACAAAAATAATTTCAATTTTCAAAAGTTTCAAGAGAATAAAAAAATTGTCTTAAGATTTTTAAAAGAATTATAAAGGATTTTTTATTTTACAAAATTGATTATAAAAGAATATTTCGAAAGGTATCAAAATATTGCCAACAACTTCCAAAATTTTCAGAAAAGAAGAAGAAAATTTAAAACAAAATGCAGATTTTTAAGATTTAGTACTAAATTGTAAAGTTTTTCAATATAAAAAAAATCGGGAAGATATTTATAAAATATTGTAAGTAAAATATTTCAAAACTTGTTCCAAGCATCGAGGAGTCCTGAATTTCTTCAAATTGACAATTGACGCACATTTTTTCTAAAATTATGAAAAAGCCTGCAGAATCGAAAATATTTTTTTTTAAGGGTGTCAGATAGTTTTTGGACTTATCTGAAATCTTTGAAAATCTTTTTGAATATTCTTGCAATACACAGGAAAGTATATTTATGTACCTGCAAAGCAAATATACAAAAAAACTCTGAAAATAAATAGTTATTTCATATTTTTATTTTACATTAAACATTATTCTTCTTTGCAAACTATAATTTGACTGCAATTTTTTTCTTTCTGGTCTAAAAAATCTTTTTTGGTTGAAAATTCAACAATTTTGTTGAAAATTCGTGTTTTTGATTTGAAAATTCATCTCTTTCGTTATAAATTTCATCTTTTTTATTAGAATTGACACTATTTGGTTTGAAATTTAAATCCTTCTTAGTTCAGGATTTATCTTTTTAAATTGAAAATGCAACTACTTAGTAAGATTTAAACTGCATTGTTAAAAATTCACTTGACTGTCTGAAGATTTGTAATTTCAGTTGAAAATTTATCTTTTTTAGTAGAAAATTCATATATTTAGTTAAAAATTAAACTCTTTTTCAAAACTTTTTGTCGACATTTATATTTTAGGGTTGGAAAAGTAAAATATTATGAAAAATTGGTCTCTTTTGGAAAATATTTCATCTTTTTTTGGTTAAAAATACAACTGATCAAAAATTATATTTTTTTTTAAATGAGATTTAACTATTTTGCTACAAATTTGTCTTTTTTGGAATAATTTGACTATTTTAGATTAAATATAAAAATCTTTTTGGATCATAATATCAATTGTTACATTTTAAAATTAAACTTTTTGGTTGAAGATTAACTTTTTTGTTAAAAATTTGATTCTGAGCATCTTATATTTTCAAGAATCCTGTTTAATTTTCCCAAGAATTTAGTAAATTCATATTAACATAACCTCGAAAGTAATTAAAAGTCAACCTATCGATAACTTAAATTTAGTAACTGAATTTTCTTTTGTTAAAGCTCCTTCGGCCTTACTGAACACATTCTCATCACGTGTCTCATGAGAAAAAGAAAGTTCTAGAGCAAATTTCCAGATTTACTTTAGGCGAAAAATTTTTTCATTAAACTTGTAAACATTGTAAACACTGTACCTTGTCTTTTTTCCAAAAGTTTAGTTTGTTTATTTGTAACGTCATTTTCATGATTATAACAAGAACCACACGTGCTATCAAAAATGATTAATAACAAATTCATAGATCTCTTTTGGGTAAACCACTTTCGGTTATTAATTTTTTTTGTATCTGGTGTTGTTTTTCCAAATTTTTTGAAAATGTTTAATGTTTTTTTTCATGAAAAAAACAAAAACTTCACGTCCTATAAAAAAATGATTGATAACAAATTTTTAGACCTTTTTTATATGAACAATTTTTGTGACTTAATTTTTTTTTGTATCTTGCACACTTTTGCAAAAAATAGAATTTTTATTTGTAAGCATTTTTCACGATTAGAAAGAAAAATATGGGACTTATCAAAAAATTGTTGAAACAAAATTTTTTCATCTCTTTATTATGAATACTTTGTCTCTGCAATATTTGTTTATATGTTGTGTAGTTTTCGTGGAAAATGGAATTTTTTATTTTTAAAAAAGCTTATTTGATGGATAAAACCAGAGCCGTGCTTCAAAAATGGCTGGTTAACGGACTCGTCCTTTATTTTGATGTCTTAAAATAGTGTGTCAAAGTTTAATCTAAAAACTACCAGATTGATGTTTTTAGACTATTTGAAAAGAAGTGGTGTGAGGAAATGTCTCCAAAATTACGCAATCATTGCTGTCGAAAACCTGATTGGCTTGTTAACAACTTGAAATTGCCCCAGTTATTACATTTAAAATTAATATACTATGTAATGTTAGTTTAATTTGTGGTAATTATGGTTGCGACATATTTAATTGGCCTTGTAAATACAGATCTTAAATTATTTACTTTGATAAGAGAATTAAACTTAATTTCATTAAACATAGAAACATTATTTATTGCTCGTAATATTTAATACCGATGTGCTGATCATTCGAATGTTGGATGCACCTTAGAATAATATTCCAAAGATAATCTAATGATTTCACATAATTTCAATAGATTTCAGAAGATATCTTTGGGTTTTGAAGAGTGAAAAAATGTAAACGTTTCCAAAGCCTTTCGAAATATTTTAAAAGAATCCTAATTATTTAAAGTAATTTCTAGAATATTTAAAAACAGTTTTTAAGTATTGTTGAAGTATTTGAAAATACTTCAAGGGATTTCATAAGGTTTTTCGTTACTTTCAAACATTTGAAGGAATTCCGGAGGATAAAAAAGGTTGTAAAGCCAATGTGGCTAAATGATGTGACCCTATGGAACTGGCTATTGAACGTTTGTAAATTAACATAACCTGACGTCATAGCTGCACATGACAATAATCTTCAATTTTTCAATCTCAATTGCAGCGATCACTTCTTAAAATATATTTCTATCTCTAATCTCAATCCAAAAATAGTTTCCTTCACTTCAATTTATAAAAGCGATACTTTTATTTCCTGTAAATGAACAAAAAGCTTAGAATTGAGATTAAATCTTGTAAATACCCAAGCGGAAAAATTATACATATTCGGAACTATGTATTAAACTATATATAATTTTTCCGCCTGAGTGGATAAAATATAAGATTTCGATAGAAATGTTTTCTTTAATTATACGAATAAAACGACGGCATATCATGGTATTTTATTCTATTAGCGTATCCAATACTTATTAGTATATTTTGGACAAATTTTCTTTCCTTATGACAACAAAAAGTTCGGGAATAAAATTAATATTTATGCGTTTGTTCCTGTTTGCACGGGTAAAGATGCTATATTAAAATTGTATCATTCACTTAAACTTTCTTTATTCAAATTCAGTTATAGACTAAGTTACAAATGAGTGGTTAAACTAAGTATTCTAAATGCGCGAAACAGGGTACGAGTGCAACCCGATCGTAGTCTGGTTAAGGATGGTTTTAGACTGTCGAAAATGTACCTGAGCAGTACAAGCGACACCCAAGTATGGATTCCAGTGTTGCCAGAAAGGTAGAAGTGAAGAACATTTCAAATTTGGAAATTCTGAGAAAACTGACAACCCTGGATTTTACCTGACAATAATGAGTGAGATCGATTGAAGGCTGTCGGTGCCTTAAGTTCATTGGGGAAGCATTATCTTATGGCTTGGATGTGCCGATGACCGATTGACCCGTCTTAAAGCTTTCTTCAACGAGGGATCGAAAGATGCTAAGTTTATACCTTAAAAATGTGCATACCGTCATAACCATAAACATAAAATTTCAGTAGGCTGTAGGAAAATATTTCCAAGGAGCAAATATACAATATTGAGGTAGAGAAATACAGGCTACAAATTCAAGCTTCTTTTAAAATTTCTTCCGTGTAATTTATTTTGCAACATTTGTAAAAGAAGGGCCGGTCCGAGGTATAGAAGTCAATATTAAATTATACATTTAAAATAATAGAGCCGAATATAATATGACCCGTTTTCTACCCCGTAGGGAGGAAAACGAGTATTTCAATTCTGTGCCGTCGGCTTGACCTAACGGAGATTACCTATCGTGTCTTTCGTGCGTATCAACCTAAATCCTGCTTGTGAGAGCCCTCTTTCTTTTTAGGTACCTTCTCCGAATTAAGTCGGCAAGGATTAAGTCGCCATACCCACTTCTGTCGGATTCGCGTTTGACATGCAGTATTGTTAATGATTCTTGTTCAGACTGATATCCTGATTCCGAATCTGCGTGATACCCCTCTGGCATTTATGGCGTTCTCGAGATATAAGCGATTAATTAAATTTTCATAATCAATTAATTATTACATTAACGTTTAATATTTTTTAAAATTTTCTTTTGCATTTTTGTAGATGAAAAGGAGAGGAATAAAAGTTCTCCTGATGCTTATTCGATGAGATCAATAGTTTTTGCAAAAAAAGCGCTAATAGGTAAAATAATGGATAAAAATTAATCTCCTTTCTGTGCTGCGTAATATTGCTTTATTTGAAAAAAGTTTCGGTAGAATCGAAAATATGAGTTAAAACGAACAATTTTCATAATGGACGCTATCTCTCTAAAGTTAATAATTTTAAAGATAGAAGGGTTTTAATTTAAGAACGAAAAACGCCTTTTAATTAATAGTCCTGTATCTCGGAAGGAATTTGTTTTATGATGAAACGTTTAAAACAAAAGCGTTCTGTTCTCCCTAATAAATATATTTTCGTATAAAGTAGATGAAAAATGAGTTATTTTTATATAATTAGGCATCATTGTTTAAACAGTTTTTTTAACTTGACACACCTTCACAGGGAAACGACATAAAGGAGTCAAAATTTGCATAGTGCTTCTTTGAAGCTCTCTGAAAAGAGTGATATGATTTGAAATCGAAATCTATTAAAATTCGCACCTGTAGAGGTAATGGAAAGATCTGAAATAAAATCGCATCTAACTTTGTTTCTATACATCCTACGAGGTTGGGATAAAGTTCAAATAATTTCAAAAGTGAATTGGAATCCATTCGTAATATTTATTTTTTTTTGCATTTTTATTCCCTGCAGAATTATTATTGTAAAATGTTTTTATTTTTTTTTTTGAGATCGCCTGTCATTAGGTACAATAGGCTCGCTGCTCCCTGCTGGGCTGGCATGAGCACGTAGCGCGAACATGTGCACCAAAGGGTCAACGTGCAAAGGCGTAGGCTTACATTCACTGACTTTTTGAAAAGCCAAAAGTACATAGCATAGTGAATGTAAGCCTACGCGTTTGCATGTTGACCCGTCGGTGCACATGTTCGCGCTACGTGCTCATGCCAGCCCAGCAGAGAGCAGCGAGCCTATTGTACCTAATGACGGGCGATCTCCAAAAAAAATTAAAAACATTTTACAATAATAATTCTGCAGGGAATAAAAATGCAAAAAAAATAAATATTACGAATGGATTCCAATTCACTTTTGAAATTATTTGAACTTTATCCCAACCTCGTAGGATGTATAGAAACAAAGTTAGATGCGATTTTATTTCAGATCTTTCCATTACCTCTACAGGTGCGAATTTTAATAGATTTCGATTTCAAATCATATCACTCTTTTCAGAGAGCTTCAAAGAAGCACTATGCAAATTTTGACTCCTTTATGTCCTTCCCCTGTCAAGCTGTGTCAAGTTAAAAAGACTGTTTAAACAATGATGCCTAATTATATAAAAATAATCAATTTTTCTTCTACTTTATACGTAAATATATTTATTAGTGAGCACAGAACGCTTTTGTGTTAAACGTTTCATAATAAAACAAATTCCTATCGAGATACAGGACCATTAATTAAAAGTCGTTTTTCGTTCGTAAATTAAAACCCTTCTATCTCTAAAATTATTAACTTAAGAGAGATAGCGTCCATTATGAAAATTATTCGTTTTAACTCATATTTTCGATTCTACCAAAACTTTTTTCAAATAAAACAATATTACTCAGCACAGAAGGGAGATTAATTTTTGTTCATTATTTTACACATTTGCGCTTTTTTTGCAAAAACTATTAATCTCACCGAATAAGCATCAGGAGAACTTTTATTCCTCCCCTTGTCGTCTACAAAAACGCAAAAGAAAATTTCAAGAAATATTGAACGGTAATGTAATAATTAATTGATTATGAAAATTTAATTAATCGCTTATATCTCGAGAACGCCATAAATGCCAGAGGGGTATCACGCAGATTCGGAATCAGGAGATCAGTCTGGACAAGAATCATTAACAATACTGCATGTCAAACGCGAATCCGACAGAAGTGGGTATGGCGTCCGGACTAGGTCAAGCCTAGGCAAGATCTGAAATACTCGTTTTCCTCCCTACGGAGTAGAAAACGGGTCATATTTCAGCTCTGTGCTGTCGGCTTGACCTATCGGAGAGATGTTTGGATTCTGCCGGCACCAACAGCGTACTGTGATGTAAAAAAGACATATAATAAAACAACTGTGGAAAAAATATCATTCTCATTCCATTTTTTTTATTTCGTCTAAACGAACAACAATCGAAGTACATGAACACTAGTAATTCTACACAAAACAAAGACTAAATCTGAAATAAAACATACTGTAGAACGATTTCTCTCACAAATCTTAAACTGGCTCAAATAAATGATCTAAAGCATTATTCGACAAATCTTTTGGCTTCTTGACGAACTTACAATAATGTTTAAAACAATTTGTAGAACCCCTCCAGTTACCTCTTTTTAATATTTCGTCCAATGGCAACTCTTTTTCATAGCTATAAGATGCTAACGCCGATCTCACCGACCAGGACGCTCATTAATTCCCAACTCTTTGAAGATAGTTTTCAATCAGCCAGCAATCACTTTTCTTGATGCTGCTTTGACCTTTCCTCTAGTTGTGATAAAAAGATTTGTCAACTCCAAACATGCTTTCCTTCTATCAGCCGATAAAATTAACAACTGTCTGATCCAACTTACTAAATCATACTCCGATTGATCTGACTTGCTTAACTTCCAACCCGAATGTCTGTACTGAGCGTTATCTGTTTTCGATCCGGAAGCAGGCCAAAAAATTATAAAAGCCTCCTGGACTATGCAGCTTTTCGAATCAATGCATAAGAGCGTCAAATCATGAATCCTTCTTCCCGAGGCAAGGAGAAGCAACAAGGCTGTGTGCCTCGAAACTTGAAAGATGCTTTCCGTATTCGGGGGGTGTTGTTTCAACCACTGTATAAGAATTTCTACATTCCAAATTTCTTTCCTAGGTCTAACCACTTAAGCTTCTTTAATACTGATCGCCTTGAGCAAGGATTTCATCAAGGGATGCGAGCTCAGTTTTTCACCCCCCTCCGGATCCGCAAAAGAGCTAATTACCGATTTCTTAGTAAGGATGGTTCTAAAAGCATGTTTTTTGAAGTGAAACAAGAAACTCGAATAGGACGTGAGTTGTTGAGGCGTGGGTTTTTTTGGCATCACCTTGTTTTGTTTGCACCATTCAGAACTGAAGCAGTTCAGAATATTTTAGAATTTAAAAGTAATAAAATCGATTCACATTGAGAGAAAAATATTATTACGCTACTGAATGACCTCTCCGAAATTCATAAATGAAAGGGTAATGCATATAGATATTAAGAATGTAGCTATTACGTGAAACAAGTGCGAATTGAAGAAAACTTGATGATTGCGTGCGCATTCACCAATGAAAAAGAGGGGATGAACGGGTCTAATGAATGGAGAAACCCACTCGATACGAGGACGGATCAAAGAAGAGACTCTGCGTTTGGTACCGATAACGACAGGTGCTTTCGCGACGGGCTCCGTGCGCTTTTAAACCAGCTCCAAATTCGTGACAGGTCGGACTATTCCTGCGAAGCTAACTCGGAAACTGATGTTTTAGGTATTGTCCAGGAGGATCCTAGTGTTTCCAACATTTATGAATTTATCATTTAATATTGGATAATTTTAATTAATAGCATTTAATATGTGGGCCGTAAGGAGTTTGATCTTTTCTTAACCCATTAACTATGGGAACCTAACGATCAACCCCTTGGAGCGCTAACAGAATGTGATGTTATTATATTGTTTAGTTGTAAACTAGGTAATTAAAAACCAATTAATTTTTGAAAACTTTGAGAAAATGACTTTTCTTTAACCTGTATAAATATGGGGACTAAAAAGTCTTTTCACTGTGTCTCAAAGAAATAATGCGGTCTGGTGATAATTGCAACTATCAACTCGTTAAAAGAATGCATAAAGTGAAATTTAGAATTGTAAGGATTGGTAATCAATTGAATTTTTAACTCATTCAGACATGGGGACTCATTCAATGATTTTCCTGACATTACGAGCCTAAATATTTCACACTTTATAACTCGCGAATTAAAATCAAAGAAAAAGAACACTAAAACAATCCTGGACATTCTCAACGCCAAAGAAAGCTAAATTCAGTAAGGTTTGCGTAAATGAATATTGAAAACCCAAACGGTTGATAAAACATTAAATCGAATCTAAGAGAAAGTTTCAGAAATCCCTTTCGCTTTTGTGATCCCACATGCTTTTCTTTTCATAGAGTCAATTTACTTAGAGTTGAAATCTTAATCGTGGTCGCTAAGAAAATCTTTTATTTCAGATTTAAGGCTCTATCAGGATTGGTGCCGATGTACATATTCGGGACCAATTTCCTGAACGGAGAAAATTAAATCGGTCGAAAAATCAACGGCTGTAGACATGTCTCTATAACTAAGATTTAGCGATACAGTTAAATTTTGAATCAATCTAGCTCAATGAATAAAAAAGTGAATACTTGTTAAAGATTAAGGATCGAAAAGTAGAATAATGCTACAATAATGCTTGTTTCCAAGCCGACCCATATGTTTTCCATGTCGAATCCCTCCATGCGGAGGATAATAAATTCACCACCTCCCTATCCAAACCTGCTATTAGGTCACTCCACCCCGTATTTTCTAGACCTCCAAACAAAGGTCCGTGACATTCTGTGGTGGGAGACCGGTTGCCATGTCTACTAGAAAGTTCTCCAGGTTCAGCAGCTGGAAGGGGGCTGATATTGCCCTGCTCTTCAGGTCTCCTCTCCAAAAGGTCTTCTCCCACCTGGGGGTCACTACCAAGAACGCACCCTTTGCCTCGTTCAAATGCTGAAGCACCTTCGGTATCAGAGGAGGTGGCGGAAAAACCCAGGCCAGATCTACATGCCACCTCCTGCTAAAGGCATTGGTGAACAATGCCTCCGTATCGTTGAATTCTATTGTCACATAATTTGAGACTACTTTGGATCGACTCGTTGCAAACAAGTCTATTTGAGGGGTTCCCAATTTCTTGAAAATCACGTTTGTCACATCGCTCCTCAAGTGCCAATCGGTCAGAGGTAGACCCTCGATAGTCTGTCTGCCAGGAAATTGTATTCACCTGGTATGTAAAAGGGAATCAGCCGAATTCGATGTTGGTGAGCCAAAGAGAGCAACTCTTAGACTACACCCAGAAGAACTTGGGACCGAGTCCCTCCCTGTTTGCGTATGTATGCCACAACAGTCTTGTTGTCTGACTGCACCATCACTGATTTGTTCTGCAAACTTTTCTTGAACATCTGAAGTGCTGTTAAAACGGTGCACAACTCCTTGCGGTTCACATGCCATTCTATCTGCTCCGAATTCCAAGTCCCTGCTCTTAACTCGTTGTCCAGATGAAACCCCCATCCTGTTGCCGATGCATCCTGTTGTCAGGAAAACTGTCGGATTCTCTTCGAAAATCGAAAACGTTTGATGAATGTTCTGTTCCCACCAAGGACAATCGTTTAACGCTACTAGTGGTACTGAGAACTTCCTTATCTGGTTTTCCTGCAATAAAATTCGACTTGCTCTCTGTAGTTCGCATGAAAACAGGCGCCCCAAGGGACACACTATTGATGAAAAATTGAGCTTTCCTAGTAAGGACATTCCTAATGTCCAGTCCCACCTTCCTGTCGACCTGATGCGATGAATGTCCTTCAAAATTCGAACTTTTTGTCATCCGGTAAGTACATCATGTTGGCTTTCGTGTTCCATATTATTCCTAAAAATTCTAACTCTCTTGTAGGAGTCATAACAGACTTTTGGGTATTTATCAACCAACCCAAGAAGCGAAGACGATGAATCACTCGCCTCGCTGATCTTGTAGTATTCGCTGATCCTGATCAGCCAAAAAGAAGTCGTCCATATAAACTAATATCCGAAATCCTTCTTGACGAAAAACACTACTCGCCAACCAATTGGTTATCCTGGAGAAAGCCAGAGAAGCAGTTGCTAGGCCGAATGAGAGGCACGTCACGTTGTAAACCTGACCGTTGTACGAGAGGCAAAGATATCTTCGATGACTCCGTTTTATTGAAATATGGAAATAAGCCTGCGACAGATCCAATTTTACCATAAAGTCGTTTCTTTGAAGGAATTTCGGCACCGTTAGCTGATTCATCAACCGAAACTTTTTTGGGAGAAGGTATTCGTTTAGACGGCGTAAATTGAAAATCAGAAAAAACTTTCCGTCTGGCTTTGGGACGAGAAACATTGCAGAAATAAACCCTGTTGTCCACACAGCCTTTTCTATTACACCCAAATCCAAAAAGTTTCTCATTTCCACCGACATCTGATAAGATACTTTGGTGGCAAATCTCCTTATGTTTTCGTTTGATAAAGGTACCGACAAAGGACTTTTTACGAATGGTATCGCATATCCTTTTAGCATTTCTAGTACGTGATCGGGCGCTTTCATCTGTTTCACACTGATTGTGTTGCCACAATCTATGTGAACGATGATCCTTTCTTCATAAAGCACCGCCCTTTTGGTCCTTCCTATAGTCTTTGGAACTATAGTCCTTGGAACTTGGCTTACGAAAGGACGACGATCCACTTTGAGGTTTGGACCTCTGGGGTTGAGAAGATCCACTCAAACCAACAGAGCGATTGGACTTGAACTTTAACTTAGGAATATCTTTATTCTTAGGACTTTTCCGACCTTGATGAAAAACTTTATGGAAACCTCCTTGCTGTTCTAAAAACTTCGAAACTGAATCCTCACAAAAAAGATGGCACTCTGATGGAGGGATATCTGCCAGCTTTGCTGCCTGATAATTTTCCATAGGGTTAAATACTTTCCTTCTCATCCTAATAATCTCCGCTCTCCTAGCACAAGTGAAATGAAGAAGATCATCTGAGGTCTCCTTAATATAGGAATCTCCCAAGGAAGTGGCCTTAATATCCTCATAGGCTCCCGGGTGCTTCTGCGCCAGTATCGTCATTCCTTCTGTTATTCTCTGTCTGTGCTTTAGCAAGAAAGAGACCATTTTCGTCAGTAAGGAATCGACGAATGTTTTTTGCACCAGACCTTCTAACTGACTATTCACTTTCAATGCATTAAACACTGGAACAGCCTGAAGCTTCTTTGGCACCTCCTTATACCTTATTTTATTCCAACCTGCTGTTCCCAACTTTTGACAAGAAATACCTTGAGCCCTGATCTCTGAACTCGGCGGAGGTATTGCTGGATCATTTTCCCTTACCTGGGGAATCAGAGATAAGGCTTCAAGATCAACAGATGTTTTTTCTTTCGGAAGGTGAAAACTAGGAGACGACCATTGTGATGTCGCTTGCTACGGCTGTTCAGATATTATTGACTCTGAACCACTCAGATCACTGTCCTCTTCATCGACCTCTTCTCCTGATGATTCATCAGCTGTTGCCCCATCAACTTATCAATCTTTTAAGATAACGCTGTAAACATATTATTCACACGGTCCTCCAGAACTGCCACCCTTGACCTTTTCCTTGAAGGTGTCTTTAACCCTGCAGACTCAGCATCTCTCTTTCCCACAGGAGGTGGACTATTTTCCTCCTCCTCGGACTCTGAACTATGCTGAAAAGATTGAAGCTTCTCAGCTGCCTGTTTGCGTGAAATGAATAGATGCTTGATAGGCCTTACCGCCTGCAGAAACAATTCAGCTTGCCCCAACGAAACTTTCAATTTATTCGTAAGCGCAGGTGGACTAATAATAATCAAAGCCCTGCAGAAGGGCCAATTCAGAATTGCGACTTTATAATCACGGCTAGGTCCACTGCCGATGGATTAAAAACTTTCGCAATACCAACCGTAGGCAATGCATACCTTAACTTATTTAGCACTTGAGGATTAATATCCACATTGAGTCCAAACAGATTTTCCATAGATAAATTTACAGTTTTCCAATCATACCAACCAGCTGGAACGGTTTCCTGTCCCAACAACTTTAATCTGTCCAAAATCCTATCTTCTTCCTGTGCAGGTGCTGACTCCTCCAAAAGTTCTTCCAGGATAACGTGGGTTGTCGATTCTGCCATCTATGAAGAAAACGAACGCATCCAAATAGGCGTTTATCAATAATGACCAAGGACGTTTGAGAGTGGATGTCTGCAAGCCCCTTTTAAAAGCAATTTCATGCATTTTATTATTACTGTTATAAGCACGCTCGAGATTAAATGTCTGCGAGCCTTTTAAATCCGTTGGAGCCTCCACTGTCGATAAAGGCTCGGCGGAGGCTCCATGAGCCATTGGAGTCCTGCGAGCCGATGTGGAGTCGGCTGCAGCCATGACCGAGCTGTTTCCAGCTCAGGTTCAGCTTTTGAGCCGCTACAGGATCAGCCGCTTACAGACTCGGGTGCGACTCCTTAGCCGTTACAGTCTCGGCTGCGGCTTCTGAGCCGCTACTGACTCGGCTGCATCTCCTGAGCTGCTGTTCACCTAAAATCTACATTTATAAAGATAATAAACAAACCTCACCATGATATAACTCTCACAATTCACTTAAAAGCTGTCTAAAGAACGTGACAACAAAGTTTGAACGATACACACTACTCGACAAACGACAGTGTATTGCAGAAGAGTTAGCGCGAGTTAAACGCGCCAGCCGTCACCAATATAATTTCGCGGAAGGGAGGGGGAAGTATCCCCAGTACCTGAAAAGAAAGAGGGCTCTCACAAGCAGGATTTAGGTTGATACGCACGAAAGACATGATAGGTAATCTCCGATAGGTCAAGCCGACGGCACAGAGCTGAAATATAGACAATTACACATTTTAGACGAAGCTTAATCCACGCAATATACATTATGACAATGTATTCGTTACAGCCAGAGAAACTTTGACAGAAGGGAAACTCAGAATTATAAAATTGCATTTTACAATGGTTTGACCTTTTAATTTTCAAATATATATTAATAACTTTTAAATTTTTGATTAATTTTGCTTCGTCATAGAGAAAGCTTTGTATTGGTAACATTTTCGAAAATTTTCAAATTCATTTAATTAAACCTTCCTTCATTTTAAAAATGTTTAATACAATGTTCTAAGCAATTGTCCGGCTGTGTGTGTGGATGTGTGTGAGGATGTGTGTGTGGATGTGTATGTGGATTTGTGTGTGGATGTCATACTTTTTTGTGAACACGATAACTAGAAAACGGTTGCAGATAAATTGATGAAATTTCAAGGGCTTATTTTCTTCACTAATATCTTGAAAACTGCCCGAACGATTTATGAAAATATTTATTGCATTTTTTTTTTAGCACTCAATAATATTTTATTTTTTATTGAAGAGTAAGGAAGCTATGGTAATGCATAGTATTTGAAAATACGGGTTTTTATAGTAAAACTTTTTTCATTGGAATAATTCAAAGTTGATGCAAGAATATAAAAGATTCCTTGGTTCGAGACGAATCGATTGACCTACCATACTAATACATTTCATTGAAAAGTAGGGAAGTTTTGGTAATTTATATATTTTGAAAATCAGTTTTTTATAGTAAAACTTTTTTCATTAACATAATTCAAAGTTGATTCAAAAACAGAAAAGATGTCTTGATTCGAGACTAGTCGATTGACCTATTATATTGAAACATATTATTAAAGAGTAAGGAAGCTATGATAATGTATAATATTTGAAAATATGGTTTTTTATAGTAAAACTTTTTTTTTCAATATAATTCAAAATTGATGCAAGAATATAAGAGATTCCTTGGTTCGAGACAAATCGATTGATCTACAATATCATTACATTTTAAGAAAGAGTAGGGAAGTTATAGTAATTCATATATTTTTAAAATCGATTTTTATACTAAAAATTTTCTCATTCTTATAATTTAAAGTTGATGCGAGAATAAAAAAATGTTGTGTTGATTCAAGACGAATCGACTGACCCATAGCATTGATATATTTTATCGAAGAGTAAGGAAACTATGGTAATGCATTATATTTGAATAGACAATTTTTTATGGTTAAACTTTTTTCACTAACACAATTCAAAATTGATGCAAGAACGGAAAAGATTTCTTGATTCGAGGCAAATCGATTGATCTATAATATTAATACACTTAATTGAAGATTAAGGAAGTTATGCTTATTTATAATATTTGAATCGTCTGTTTTTAACAGAAAAAAACTTTTCTCATCGACATAATTCAAAGTTGACACATGAATAGAAAAGATTTTTTGATCATCAATTTTCAAATAGAATAATTCTGACAATTTCTGTAAAAAAAATCATAAAACTGGGAAAGAAATAGGGTGCGACAGAACTTTTCCCTTCCCTTTTCCAGCTCGAAAAATTATCATTCCGAATACAAAATTTGATTTGTCTGATTTGTTTTTGTATTTGAAAAATTGTTTGTATTACTTTGTAATTTTGTATTTCCGGTAAATTTCTATTTTTAAATTGATCAAAATGAAGACTTTGGTTTGTCTATTGTTGAAAAAAATAACTAATGCTTCCTCTATGAGGAAGCAAATACATGTGCTAACGGGAAGCAAAGTGCTCGTGAAATCAGCACTATATAATTATAAATACAAACAAAGTGGAAACACTCGAGATCGAATTTACAGCTAGTTTTTATTGTAATCAAAAAGTCGCGAGTTTTCATAGACACTAAAGTCTGTTGTTAGCTGACGTATTTGTATTTGTTTTTGTATTTTATTTATTTCCAGAATGTCCCTAGGAATAATTATCTTTCTAAGGAACAGAGTATACGTAATAGAATATTTAATTAGAACCACTTATCGATGAATGTTTAATGTATTGTATATTCAGTAAAGAGATATAAAGGATAAATAAAATAAAATAAAATAAAATATAAAGCTTTTAGTCTATAATCGTAGAAGCTGTATTGAAAAAAGAAAGAAACAGTGAATGGAATGATCTATTAAAATAATATGATTAAGAATAAATAAATAATAAGTAATGCTAAAGTAGTATAGTAAGTCTGATTGTATAGTTTATATTTTAATCTGAACTCAAATTAGGTCCTACCAATGGGTTATTCCTAAACTGGAATTACTGATTTGATATCTATGTGTAAAAAGGTCATGTTTGAAGTGATATCTTGACGAAAAATTTCTCAAATTAGAAAGTCACTTGTTTCAAAGACGAGCATCTCTCACAATGATGTACGTTGAAGTTTACATGTTTGGTGGGAAGGAATTCTCAGTACTGTAATCGAAATGTCGAATGTACAATAATCGAAAATCGGAAGGATGAGACTTTTTATGAGGAGAATTCCAGTGCAGCTGGAAAGGAAATTATTGCTCTCATTCGTTTGTTAAAAAATTTCAAAGGATTTAAAATTTAAAAAATACTATCCCGTCGGAATTTTTCATGATTATACGTATAAAGGAATTATAGGCTAATAAAAACTAAGCTCTACGCTTCTTCTTCGCGATAGTACATTTTACACGCTGAAAAATTAAATTTTCCATCTGAAGTTGCATTAAAATGTTGAAAGCAGGTAATGTATCATTGGACACAACTATCACATTCAGAAAAAAAATACATCGGCTTTTTTAATATTATATTTATTACTCACATATATATATGTAGTTTTAGTAATTACATTCAGAAAACCCATCCTTACTAACTACCCCTTACCATCCACAGCCGGATTTTTTCATAGATTTGCCTGGACTTTTGGCCGAGAGAGAGGAAAACTATATAAAACCATTCCTGAGCGCAGTTCGTTATCAATTATCGACAAGTTCAGAATCACCATGCGGCATTTTGGTTTTATATTCTTAACGACGTTTAAATTAATTGCGGCCGCCCCCGTTTTTGAATAGATGGCTCATGCTCCGATGTAGAGCAGCTGTATTTGCATTCATAATATGTGCTTCCCGAATTAGAGCAGCTGTTCTTGCTCTCATCAAATCTGCCAATGGAAGAGCTATCTCATCGTGTTCAGGCGTCATTGGCTCCAACATCCCATTTAGTGTATTTATAACCATTACTTTGCCTTGGGAATCATATATTAGACGTATACATCCATCTTCGTCCCATGCATAGATAAAATTACCCCTTGCTAATACACTTATAGGACCCAATATTGGAACTGGTTGATGACCGGGCAGCTTGGTGTGAGCATCAGGAATGTCCTCTGCTAGAGCTTTAAAAAACCTGAAACCAGGAACTTCAGGTACTTCTCCAGATGGGTGCAGCTCCCGCACAGGGTGGCATACTGAAACATCCGGACAAAGATTTTTATGTCAATAAATCTTGTGTTTTTTAATATATTTATTTTAAAAAATGAGGGATATCTGAACATTCTAATTTTGCATGAGGCTAGGAGGTACACTTCAAGTCGTAGAATCTTCTGCCGACAAAATATGATGTTTTTTAGAGGAAATTAGACAAAGATTGTTATGTAATTGAATTTTTTAGTTTTCTAAGATATTCGTTGTATACACATACAAGGGTTTTGAACATTTCAATTTAAAAACAGACAGGTGGGTATTCTTCAAGTCCAAGATTCTCTGGGCGGCAAAATATGTCTCGGCATTTCGTTAACGCGCAGGAATGCTTTTAAGGCTACGAAACAGTAATGTCTGGCACCGCCGAGACACCGATTATCAAGACAACTAGCTTAATGGAAATTTCGGGGTACAATCGTCACTGCTTCTTTATAAGGACCTTATGCCATTCTTTTTCTTTACTTTCCGTCTCTATGATGTTCATATCAGCTGATACAGAGAATTCGATAACGAAAATGGCTCGATTTTTCCAAGTTATGGAGAACCATGTCAGGCTTTGAGTGCGCGACAATTGACAATTGACTCTATTTTTCTGGAAGTGTTTGGCCGAGCGCTATCCGCGCTAATGAGGTAAGAGTAACAAAAATCGTAATAAAAAATTCTTAGTGCTGTATTGTGACTGTGGATGTACGTCGCTCACGTGTGAGTTTGACAACCAGATAGTATGTATGCCGTATGCTAAAGTGGAAATGACACCGCCTGTGCACGTCAAAATGAAACGACCCGTGCCTTAATTCAATACGGGTGATTCAAGGTGAGCAAACGTTAGCTTAAGCGACATCGACCGATCCTTTACATTTCTACGGAAGATGCAGTGCATGCTCATGTCAAAGAGCTGTTGGTGGGAGTTTTTGTCCTGTGCTCTCTTTATCCGGACCTTTAGGATTAAGTAATAGAGATGGATAATGTTTGATGTGTTTTTCTCACCCTTATATTGACGTCGAGGACAAATGTTTCAGCAGCTTTCTATGCTGCTTTATACGGAAACACTCCGTTGCTCACCTCCATGTGTTTCCTAACCATTTCAAGAAGAGGATCTCGTCCATTTTCGAACATATTAGCTATACCAGAATGATCCTGTAGTGAAAACACTCAAGATTAAGTATTCCGTGACCACCTTGACAGCGTGAGACGTAAAGTTGAGGAACGGCCGACTTAAGGTACAAGCTTTTGTTCTTGTGCATAACCTTTCGTGACGCGATTTTGCGAGATCTGAGTTCATCCTTCGTTCATTGAAACACTTGAAATGCTTACAGTAGTACCCAGACAGCAAAAATATTGGCTGCAGGTACTTTGTTTCTTGCCAGCGATTTGGAAGATAAAATTTTTTGAATAAGACGTTTGCATCTGCAACGGCAAGCACTCTTTACAGATTGTATTTCCTGAATGCGGCCCTCTATCACGCTCAGGTATGGGTGGGTCTATTCAGCATCAAGGTGCTGTATAGCGTTTCTATATGCAAGCTTACGGTCCTCGGTAATGCCAGCAAATGTTCTTCGCTTGAAATTAATCTTGGAGCATTTTTCTATCCCATACTCGACTCCAATCTCTCGAGTGTACTTCTTGACAATTTATCGAGATAGGTTAAGTTGCTCTGCATTTTTAACATAGATCATGAGATCATCTATGTAAAATACATGAGCGACATTATGCTTTCAATATTTAAGTTTGCCGCAGAAGTACCCTTGGAAATCGCGAAGTGTGAGAGATAGCTGCAATAGTGTGTGTTGGAAAATTCATTAAAAACACATGAAATTCATGTTTAAAATATGTGTATTTCAATAATGCCAACGGCGATACCACGCTGAAAACACCAGTTCTCGTAAGACCACTGAAGTTAAGCATTGTTGGGCGCAGTTAGTACTTGGATGGGTGACCGTTCAGGAATACTTGCGTGCTGTTGGCCCGTCGTGGGTGTGGTGGGCCCACATTGTTAGTTAATATCCACCTAAAAACACTATCCAAATCGGGTAGTGAGGCAATGAACTTTCGAGTTCGAACTGCTAATCAATGTATGTATGTATGTATTTCAATAATAAAAGCACAATTATTAAAAAAAGTATGAAATACGCTTCATCACGTGGCTAGTGTATGAAGAATATAGTTTTTCTGTATTGGCTCTACTGAATGTTTATAAAATCACTGTGAATGGGCGTGTATGTAGAAATGTACTTTATAATTGTGTGTATATATCACTGAATATTGCTGAACTGAAAAATGCATGAAGTTCTGCCGAAATTGTTGACGTCCGTGGGTGTCTATCTTGACGGATCAAACCGAAATGAATGGGCCATTGGGCACCACTAGGTCACCACCCTTTAGGTCATTGGTGCCTTAAAGTTGACAGAAGTCTGCAATAAACTGCAGGCTAGATTTTTTCAAGAATCCTGGATGCTGAATTTCTCCATTTGCTAGTGTATTTGTAGGGGTGCTTATTGTCGGTGTATTCCAACAGTGTGAGGCAAAAGAGCAGAGGGCTCGATGTTTTTCAGATGGGACAGTAAACATGGTTTTCCAAAGAGGCATCAATCTCTCTGGGCATCCTACTGTGTGTGCATGGACTTTCAAGATTTCCAACAGACAGAACGACATGTGTATGGGATATTGAATTGAAGGCTTTCCGGTAGTCAACTCAAGCCATCGACTGGTAGCGTTGTTAGAATTCTGCGTCTTCGCAGACGCACCTGTCGATTAGCAGGTTCTCCGAACATCTTGTTACGCCTTTTTTTGAGCCGCGTTGTTCATACATCTGTCGCTACATAGGTCCGATTGTCCAAACAATCCTACCATTTAGGATGTCTATAAAGATCTTACACAGCATCTTCACACAATTTATTGGCCTGTGGTTCTTAAGGTCAGTAAAGTAGACCTTCTTTGAGAGGAGCACTTGCGTGCTTCCCCCAGCCGCTCGGAAATAGGCTCTTCCAACTTCAGATATGAGATGAAAATGCAGTAAAGATGCTGGTAGTTTCAAGGAAACTTCTCCCACTAAAAGCTCTTGATACCATCTGGTCCCACAGTGGAATAGTTCTTCATGCCTCTCAAAACTCTTCATCTTTCCGGTTGTGATAGGTGAGCACTCCTCCACAGGTGTTACAAGGTCACTGCACAGCTCGCAAAAGCTATTCATGTTCCCTGTGTCTTCATTCAGTGGGTTAGAGCAAAACTGTTGATTTTCTCTGACCCACCTCTCCCTCCGCTCTAGACTTCTCCTAGCGTCAAATAGTACCTGTGTTCTGCCAACAATATGGCACCTGATGGACAGCAGCTTTAACTTATTGACTGTGTGATGACGGATCCGTAGCATGCACGCGAACTGTTGAACTCCGGCAGTGAACTTCCTGTTAGATGTTATGTAGTATATCATACACTGAATTCCGCACGCATTCTGTCTTGCCCAGAAAGTTATCCCTTAATCGATCCGTCAACTCAAAACTATTGAGACGTTGCTTTCGGCTTTTTTGAACTGCATTTAGAACTGGGTTTCGTGTCATCATTGTTGTTCCGATGGCAGCTAGTAAAAAGGTTCGTCAGTCCTCGCAGAGCTCCGCATGCGAGGGTAAGACTATATACTCTGGGAAATAGTCCGGTATCTCAGACGCATTGGTAGGGACCCGACTCCATGGTACCATGCAGCCATCGGCATTGTTCCTTATGCCTTGAATTGGAGGTTTTTCCTTTGGAACCATCTCTGGACCATTGTCCGTGAATGCTTATTTAGCTTGTAGCTATATTCAGAAGTAACCCTCGGTACAGGGACCCTCTATTCACAACCCGAGGACGGGTCTGGTAGACTGTTCTAAGGCTTTACGTTTTGGGTCATGAAGAAACCGGAGCAACCCAAATAGTTTCTGGACCGGAAATTGCACCCCATGCATATGTTTTTTTTGTTATCAAATATGGAAAAATGTAAAAATTTAAGTTCTTAAACGACTATGCAGGAAGCTTTCCTGTTAGTCCGATTTCCTTCGGGGACAGCCCGAATTGAACGTTTTGACATGTAAATGTGTATGAAAAATTTAATTTTCATATGTCACACTGATGCCATTTTGTTATCAAAGATTGGAAAATGATGAAAATCGAGAAATTTTGTTTCTTAGCCCACTATTATGCAGGAAGAATTTCTTGAAATCTTATTTTCTCGGAGTTCTATCATCAGATAGAAAGCTCAAAATATTCTTGAATTTAAAGCATAAAAATTAAGTACCCTATTCGAGATTCTAATGGACATCCGAACGATTGGTTTTGTTGTCGTATGTAGATTTTAATTACAACAAAAATGAGCTTCGCAGGCTTTTTTCAGAATCTGGAGTAAATTCATCATTTTTAAACGGTTTCTTTCTCATTTCAAGTATCAAGAAAAAATCTTACAATTTTAAATAATTTAAGGTTATGCTTGAGTATTCTCAACCTAAATAGATCATATTTTTAAATATAAATTATGATGTATTCATCCCCTACAAAAAACGATTGCATTGAAATGTTTTAAATGCAATTCGGATCGTATATACGAGTACTTCGAATATTTTAAGCACAAATGATATTAATTAATCAATCATTTAATTAATTAAAAAACGAGCATCAGAAAATAAGTTTCATGTCCGGGAAACTAAGAACCCCCTCCCCTCCTTTTTTTATGTACTAAATCCAAGTTCAATGTCCGTTTTCCTCTATCAGATCTCAGTTTTTTCATTACCTTAAAAAATGAAGAACAATCTTGTTACTATTTTTAAATATGTGAGCTACAGGCCATACAGGCCAACGGCCATACCACGCTGAAAAACCCAGTTCTCGTCAGATCACTGAAGTTAAGCAGCGTTGGACGCGGTTAGTACTTGGATGGGTGACCATTCAAGAATAGTGAGTGCTGTTGGCACATCGTGGGTGTGGTGAGCCCACACTTGTAGTAATTTATAACTACAGGAAATCTATCCACCTAGAAACACTACCCGAATCGGGTAGTGTCACGCCTACCCTGAAAGGTAAATGGCTTAATGGTATACATACATGCATACAGGAGAAATAGTTGCACAATTTGATTCTACGAGAAGAGTGTCACAAAAGTCATATAATAAACAATTTTTTTCCATCCAATCTGTTATACAGTGTAACAAAACACACAGTAGTGTGACACTCGCTACAGCATTTATTCACAATATCTACATAAAAAATTTGGCTAAGGAAAAAATAGTTTAATACCTGGATTTTATGTTATTTTTTTCCGTAGAATCGAGTGGTGCAACTATTTTTCAGTGTTCCTGTGAAATCTTTTTGGATTTTTTGCACCCTGGCGCACCAAACATAAAAAATTTATTGATTTCTTTCATAATAGAGTATTGAAAACCCAACTCACAGAAAAATTCTCATTCTTTCGCAAAGCCGCTTTCGTATTAAAAAAATTATTTGAAATATTTCCGATTTGTTTTAAATTTGAATTTCCCGTCAAAACAACTCAAAAATTTTTCTATATATGCTGTCCAACGTGCCGTTTGGCCTCCATTTTTTTGTTTAAAAATAAGCAATACGTACAGAGAAAAAAACGTTGTGAAATTACATTACTAGGTGTCGCAGAGTTAATATGCAAATTAGGGGGCTAGAACTTGGTGACACGTTTTCCACCCCCACAGGCTACCTACACATTGTTTTAGAACCCAAAATTCATTTTTCTAGTTGAAAATTTCACAACTTCGCTGAATGCTTTTGTTAAAAATTCATTTAATCGTTCCTGAAAATTCATCATTTTAGTCAAAAATTATTATTTTCCTTTTGAAAATTCTAATACTTTACGGAAAGTTGAACCACTTCGTTAAAAATCCATTTTTTGTTGTTGTAGATTCATAATCCTAATCAAAAATTCATATCTTCGACTGAAAATTCAAATAACTTGTTCAAATTTTTTTTTCTTTGGTAGCTCAATTTCATACTTGTTCAAGCTGATGCTTATTCAAGGCAAATACTTTTCACAAAGTTTGATAAATGATAAGAATTTTCTATGTAAAATAAGAAAAACATGAAACCGGAAAAAATTCTGAAAATTGAAAGCAGAACTTTTTTGAAACAATCTGAAGGCACTGTTTTAAAAATGGAAACAGGCGAGGTCACGGTAACAATTTCTGTTTGGCTTGCTTATCGTTTCAATAGATTTAAAAATGTTACACCATGGCTTCATATTATCAAACTTTTCTATTTTTCACGTTTTCCATGTTTTTCTACCAATCTTTGGTAGCTCACTTTTCGCTAATCGAATCAGAAAAAATTTATTTATCAATTAGTAATTGAATAGTAATTAACTCATTAATTCAATTAGGTTTCATTTTTATTAGTATATACTTAATTTTGGCTTCAGAGAGCAAAAAAGCTTAAAAACTAACTATACCAGCAGGCAGAAATACAAAATTGCCTGCAATAAAATTTACTATTTTTTTCTGTGCATGCTTTCATATGAAAACTTGTCTTTTTATTCAAAAACATTTTTTTTCATAATTATAATACTAAAAAGAACAGTCATTATTTAGGGAAAAGGGCACATCTGTAAAAGATATTTTTATGTGCGTGATGATAAGAACAACCCGAATAAAATGTGATTAGAAAAAGTTCTTCCTGTATAATTGTCTAAAAGCCAAATATCCGCATTTTGAACAACTGAGAACAAAAAAAACATTATGACACAGAGATTTTTTTCATGATTATGGGCATGCGAAGACCTTCAAGTTCAGCCATCTTTGAAGGCAATCGATCTAAAAGAAACCATTCCAGCATACTTGGCTAAGAAAGGAAATTCCCAAATTTTCCTGATTTTGTTTCCACTGATCACAAAAAAAACAATACTTTTATATAGTAAATTTTATTTTGTAATGCACATCTACAATTTAAGACTTTGAATTTGAACCATCCCTCAGAATATCGAAATAAGAGTAAAGTGCCTAGCATAATCATCCAAAAAACGAAATTTTCGCATTCATAATATTTTGTAACCATTGATGACAAAAAATATAAAACTTTAACATAGCAAATTTCATTTCTTAATCTACATCGACATGCTAAACGCTTTAATTTGTACAATCTTCGAAGAGAATCAATCTCAAAGAAAAGATTCTAGCATTTTGTCTGAAAAATTGTTAGTTTATGATAAACCCTATACAAAGTAGCACGCTCGCTATTAATACGCAGGGTGTTTTTTTTATCTTGATACATCCAAATATCCCAAGAAAGACGCATCCTACAGAAAAAATGTCTGTAATAAAAACTTTTCATTTTGGCCATGGGGGGGGGGGCGAATCAGCAAACATTTACCTCCACCCAACCTTCTGGAGTAAGGGGTCAGCTTGCAAATTTCAAATGGAAATCTATTTTTCAATGCAGATTCAGATGTTCCATTAAAAAAATACGTAGATTTCATTCATATTCTTTCTTTTGCTTCCTCATAGAGGCAGCTTTGTAGTGGCAACATTTTTTAAATTTTTTAATTCATTTAATTGAACCTTCCCCAATTTAAAAATGTCTAATACAATGTTCTGAACAATTGTCCGGATGTGTGTGTGTGTGTGTGGATGTGTGGATGTGTGAATGTCACACTTTTTTGTGAACAAGATAACTTGAAAACGGTTGCAGATAAATTGATGAAATTCGGAGGGCTTATTTTTCAGACTAATATCTTGAAGCTGACCGAAGCATTTCTAAAAATATTTGTTGCATTTTTTTAGCACTGAATAACATTTTTAAAATCGGTTTTTTATAGTAAAACTTTTTTCATTGACATAATTCAAAGTTGATGCAAGAATATAAAAGATTCCTTGGTTCGAAAAGAATCGATTGACCTATCCTATTAATATACTTTATTGAAGCGTAGGGAAGTTATGGTAATTTATATATTTTAAAAATCGGTTTTTTTATTGTCGAACTTTTTTCATGGATATAATTCAAAGTTGATGCAAGAATATAAAAGATTCCTTGGATCGAGACGAATCGATTGACCTATAATATTAATACATTATATTGAAGATTAAGGAAGCTATATTAATCCATAATATTTGAAAATACGGTTTTTTATGGTAAAACTTTTTCCTTCAATATAATTCAAAGCAGATGCGAGAATAGAAAAGATTCCTTGCTTCGAGACGAATCGATTGACCTATAATATTAATATATTTCATTAAAGCGTAGGGAAGTCATGGGAATCTATATATTTTGAAAATCGGTTTTTTATAATAAAACTTTTTCATTAACATAATTCAAAGTTGATGCAAGAACAGAAAATATGTGTTGATTCAAGACGATTCGATTGACCTATAATATTAATACATTTTATTAAAGAGTGAGGAAGCTATGGTAATGCATAATATTTGAAAATACGGTTTTTTATAGTAAAACTTTTTTCTTCAATATAATTCAAAGTTGATGCAAGAAATGAAAGATTCCTTGCTTCGAGACGAATCGATTCACCTACAATGTTTATACATTTTATTAAAGAGTAGGGAAGTTATGGTAATTTATATACTTTTAAAATCGATTTTTATACTAAAAATGTTTTCATTCTCATAATTTAAAGTTGATGCGAGAATCGAAAAGTTGTGTTGATTCAAGACGAATCGATTGACTCATAGCATTGATATATTTTATTGAAGAGTAAGGAAGCTATACTTTTCACTAATATATTTTACAATTGATGCAAGAACGGAAAAGATTCCTTGATTCGAGGAAAATCGATTGATTTATAATGTTAATACACTTTATGGAAGATTAAGGAAGTTATACTCATTTATAATATATCAATCATCTGTTTCCAACAGAAAAACTTTTTTCATCGACATAATTCAAAGTTGACGACGCATGAACAGAAGAGATTTTTTAACATAAATTTTCAAATAGAATAATTCTGACAATTAAAAAAAAATCATAAAGCTGGCAAAGGGATAGGGTGCGACAGAACTTTTTCCTTCCCTTTTGCAGCTCGAAAAATTATGATTTCGAATTCAAAATTTGATTTGCCTAATTTGTCTTTATATTTCAAAAATTGTTTGTATTATTTAGTAATTTTATATTTTTTGTATATTTTTAAATTGATGAAAATGAAGACTTTATTTTGTCTATCATTGAAAAAAATAACTAATGCTTCCTCTATGAGGAAGCAAATACAGTTGCTAACGGGAAGCAAAGTGCTCGTGAAATTAGCACCATAGAATTATAAATACAAACAAAGTGGAAACACTCGAGATCGAATTGACAGCTAGTTTGATTTGTGACAGTGTGGGGTAAATTATTGCGTATTTGCCTTTCCCCCTCGAAAATAAAAATTTTTCTACGCAGCTATTTTTTTCGTACCATACATATTTCTGGAGATATTTCGATGGCTCGAAATGAAAAACACCCGGTATGTGATAATAAGATATTCAATTTTTATAAATTTATCTACAACCGTCTTCAAGATACTGTGTTAACAAAAATGGGCGACACACACACATCCACACGCACTCACATCCACTCACACGCGCAAGTATACATCGAGACAACTGCTTAGAACGTTGTACTAGATATTTATTTGTTGAAAAACGTTTAATTGTATTATTTGTCAAATATTTGAAGTTCGAGCAACCACAAAGCTTCCTCTACGAATAAACAAAATCACTTGAAATTATATATATGTTACAATATTATATATTTACCAATCGAATTAACAAGAACTGCTGAAGCGAACACCAGAGCATCAACGACCCTCATTTTTTCAAACTAGAGAAAACTGATTAACAACAAAATTCGTGACGCTTTGCAACTAATGAATATTATACCAGTTATTTTTATATTCACAGTAGGTGCTATCTCATTCGGCCTTCTAAATAATTCCATTATTTGTGAGATGGATAGGTTGAGAGGAGGCTCTTTTTCGGAGATGTTTGTATTCCATTAACCTGTTATTCCCGCAATGAAGGCATAAAACAGTACAAATATACAATATCTTTCAAAAGTCAGGCAAAACATAAGATATTTTTCTTTGTCTTTTACTACAAAATTTGTTAAATGGCCACTTGAATATTAGGTTGAATTCCGAAAAATTGATGTAAATCAAACCAAAAAAAAATAGTTGGAAAAAAATTCTCGATAATTTAGCACTCATAACTGTTGAATTCCTGATTGGCTACATACTGATTAAATATGACTTTGAGTGGCTGCTTTTAGTTTATTTTTTTGAATTTTCTGGAATTTTGTAAATCGCAATCTTAAAATGGAAAATTTTAATTTTCAACATTCATTTCTAAAAGAGAAAATTAAAATTGTAAAGTGATTCTTACATGATATTTTTAAGCAGGGTTTAATTCAAAAGATGTATCATATGAAATAAGATTTCACTTAAATGAATTGATTTGTTATTTCATATATTTATGTATTATATTAACGGTAATATATACTTTTCGATAAATATGTTATTTAATTTCAAATTATAATGTATATTATTTAATAAGAATAAAATATGATTCTCTTGATAAATTTATCAATAATCGAAACATCATCGCAGATGATTTCAGAGATCATAAAAAAAATCGATTTAATAACTTTAATCTATTAATAAAGATTGATAATTTTCTGCCTCATAAATTTAATAAATCAAAAATTCCAAATAAGTAATTTTATTCCATGATAATTATATTTCTAAATATTTCTAAACATTACTTTTAAAAGACAAATTTCCAACGTTTTTTTATATCCTGAAATGATTCTGTTTTTAACATATTGCTAAAAAATTATATAATTAGGTAACTAGTTTAAATTTTTAAAGAGATAGGAAAAATAAAATTATGGGTACAGCTAAAAATATTTTCTTAAATGACTTAGGTTTTATTTTTAAATATTACATAATTTCATGCTTTGAAGATTTCAAAGATGTCGAAAAAGAATCTGGAAGATTGTAAGACAATGTTTCTCGAAGTTTTGAAAAGATTTGAAAATATTTTTAAAGAAATTCAGATTTGTGTAGATTTTAAAATAAAATTAAAAAGAAAGGTGCTTAGCTGGTAACTGCGTCACGTTGTGCAATATTATGATACGGTCCTGACTGTTTACGGTCACATACACTTAATTAAAGTCGTTTACAAAATTAATTTCTAAAAAATATTTCTAAAGACTTTAAAATGTTCCAAATAATTTCCGAAATTTTCGCAGAAGCATGTACAATCTTTTAAAGGAAAATTATTTAATTTTATAAGATTACATTACATAATTATTACATTACATTATTATACATTATTATATATCTTATTACATAAGATTACAAAATAGTAGAAAAAATTTGAATAAGTTTAAAATATATTTAGACGTTTCGAAAAGATTTTAAAATAATTTTTATTTTGAAAAGTCTCAAGAGAATACAAAAATTTTCCAAAGATGTCTGGAAGATTTTAAAAGGATATTTAAACAGATATCCAAACATTCCCAAAGATTTAAAAAATTGTCAGAAAAGAATCTGGAAGATTTTAAAGAAATTCTTTTAATTTTGCGGAAATATTTTCAAAATTGTAGGAAAAATTCGAATCATTTTAAAAGAAAAAAGTTTTAAAATAATTAAAAATTTGAAAACATTTCAAAAAAATTAAAACAAAATGTACATTTTCGAAGAATTAGTGGAAAGTTTTTAACGATTTTGAAGGGTTACATGATAATAAACCAATTTTCTTGAGAAAATTAAATATTTAATATGGAAATATCCCTGGAAATATTTAAAGTTATATTTTATTTTGAGAAATTCATTTTTAGATATTATTTACAACGATTTTTTAACATTACAATATATTTTCAAAATTTAAAAAAACGAACCAGGAAGTTTTGAATCATACTTAGAAATAATTCAATTCATTTTAAAAGATATTTAGGTAGTTTTTCGATTTAAAACTCATCTCTGTTGGTAGACACTTCATCTTTGTTATCAAAATAACAAATGCTCAGTTTAAAATTTGAACCTTTTTTGGTTGAGGATTCTATTATTTTGTTTGAAAATTCGTCTTTTTGGTTGAAAATTCATATGTTAGGGTTAAAAAAGTAATCTGTTATAGAAAAGTTGTCTCTTTTAGGACACATTTATTCTTTTTTTGGCTAAAAATAAAATGGTTAAAAGTTATTAATCTTTTTTGGTTGATAACTCAACTATTTTGATGACAATTCGTCTTTTTTGTTTTCGATTTAAAAAAAAATCTTTTTGTATTAAAATATCAACTATCACATTTTTCGTTGAAAATTCACCTTTTTATTTAAAAATTCAACTGTTTTGTCGAAGAATAACTTTTTTGTTGAAATTTTGATTTGGCATATCTGCACATTTTTTAAAATCTTTCTCATATTTCTCGAAAATTTCAGGAAAGTTATATTTATATAAACTTAAGAATAATTAAATGAATACACCTAAAAAATGGTTATTCGAAACTTCCATTTGGTATTAAAAATTATTTTTCCCCATAAACCTAAAAACTACAAGCGCACTTTGCGCGCGATTGGTAATGCTAGTCTATTTAAATAAGTGATGTAACGAAATGTCTCGAAAATCTCGAAGTCATTGTTGTTGAAAACATGATTGGCTTGTAAATAACTTGGAATTGCTTCATTCACTACACTTTAAATAAAAAAAAGCCGGCTGCAATTTCACAATTTGTTTACAACTATGTACTGTTAATCTAATTTATGATAATCATGGTGGTGACATATTTAATTTTCCTTGCAAATACATATCTTAAATTATCTACTTTGATAAAAGAATCAAAGTTAATTTAATTAAATATAAAAAAAACATTGCTGTTAATTTTGTAATACAGATAGGTTGATCAATCGAATATTGAGTGTGCACCAGCTATTAGGATTTCGAAGATTTGTAAAAACCTTAAACAATTTAAAAATATTTTAGAGGATACCTTTTGTTTTGAAATTTTGTTTGAAAATTTAAATGTTTTTAAAGACTCTCGAAATAGTTCAAAGGATTTCTAATTATTTTAAGTGATTCCAACAGATTTCCAGAGATTTTAAGGAATTTCGGAAGTTTTAAAAAGATTTAAAGCGTTCTGGAGCGGTTTCCAATTATTTCAGGGCATATTACAAAACTTTTGAAGGTTTCAAGGGATTGCCGAAAATCTTTTGAATTGTCATGGCCTACGAACGAGTTTTCTGTCGCTTCACATGATTTTTTAAATATATCACAATTTAAAATATTTTAAAATATTTCAATGGAACTTCCAAACATTTTTATTATATAACGTTTAAAAAATTATGATGTATTTAAAATTATTTCAATACAATTTATAGGATTTAATGTGCTTTCAACACTTCAAATGATTATGAAAATTTTTTGAGAATTTATACTCTTCACAAATTATTTTTAATTATTTTCAGGGATTTTATGGGGATTCAGAGAAATTCTAGGGATTTAATGAGAGAATTTAAAAGTTTCAAAATGTTTCAAGAGTGGCTGAGCCCTTACTAAATACAAAGACATAAGCGTTTTAACATAAATAAATATTTTCTTGTATTTCCAGAATGATGTTTGTGTTGTTGATCAGGGTAAAAATCATTAATGATGGTTTTAATTTTGTTCATTTACTGATCGATAAGTTTATTAGCCATCTAGCTTTCGCTCCATGACATGGAGCTCCATGACATGATATGTAAAATCATTTTTGTAGAGATGATTAAAAAGGATTATGTTTATAATTTTAGAGTTTATCCTCTCCAGGATTAAAAAAAAAACAGATTAAATTATAAAAAGTAAAAAAGTTTCTCCATTCTATGGTTCCCCTCTAAATGTCGAGGGAGAAGTGACAGTTTTTCAAAATGGAGTCAACCGTGGAATATGTAACTTGGGTGCAGAAAGTTTATGTAGTATATATAATTATAATGGGTAGTATAAAAGAAATGAGTGAACGGAGCATAATCAAAATGGCGTTAGGTGCGAATATTTGAAATTCATACATTTGTCGAAATGTCACAATATGTGTATATTACTAAGATATTATTTAAAATTTGTTAGTTAATAAAATAAGACTATGATAAATTTTACTAATGTGTTCTATATCTGATCTTTTGTTGACTGAGTTAGCGTGTTTCACAATATGGAACATTTCTTTGAAATTTCTCCTTCTTTTATTAGTTTAATAGCCAAGAATCTTAGTTTTTGAAAAAATCAAAGTTATGATCATATTTATGTGAATGTGCAACTAGCGCTGTACCTCTATCGTCTTTTTTGCAATCGTTTGAATGTTTTTTAATTCTAGACATAATGTATCTTTTTGTTTTTCCTACATAAATTTTTTTACATTCGCATGTTGTACTATACATAACATAAGTTCTTAAGTTGGAAGGTGTGCTATCTTTATTTTTAGAAAAACATTTAAACGGATCCTTTTTATATGTGAATACCACTTTTATATTGAAAGTGTTAAAACAATTCTTATAGAATCTCGAAAGTTCTTTTGAGAAAGGTAGTACTAAGATTTTTTCATACACAAAAGTTCGTAGATTATTATTTTGATTATTTTTAATTTTGTTTATGAAGTCAACCCTTTTATTGATATATTTATTTATGAATCTGATTGGGTAATCGTTTTGTTTTAAAGTTTAAGTGACTTTATTTAGATTTTCTTTTCTGAATTTTGAATCGGACAATTTTACTGCTCTATCGACAAGGCCGTAAATCATTGAAATTTTATCTCTAATACACATGTAAGAGTTGAAATTGATATATATCTACCGCGGTTAGTCCGAAAACACCTTTCGATTCGTATCCAAAATATCTAGGCGTGCCTTTTTCAACCATTTTCTAAACCAGTCATCATTTAAAAAAAAAATTAAAGGCTCTTATAGGTGCTTATATGCTTACTTTGATTAAATACTCAAAATTGTTGTGATATTAATACATTTGTTTATAAGAGTTGCAGAATTAAAAAAATTATATAATTATTCTGAAATGGCCTAAAATGGCTCACTCAGATATTTCCGGTACGAATCCAAAGATGTATTCGGTCTTCCGATCGGACGCTTAGTTTTCTCATAATTACACAATTTTGAAATCCGTAGATATAGGAAACTTCTTTTTAAAGACTTTTGCCTCTTTAAAGAAAATTTTCGTTAATAATTTCATAATTTACCTAAATATTCAAGTAGCTCTAAGTTCATCAATAATTTTTTTAAAGAAAAACTAAAAGTACGTCTCTCATAGCTTGCCCTGGATAACAATATATTTGAGCCCTATGCAATTTTGTGACATCACCAGGGTCAGACTGCCCGATTTTATATGAAATTGGTAGCAAAAGAACATACTCTTATATGAAAATTTGATGATATTGTTGCAATAATATTTATTCGAAACTGTGTTTTTTTCTGATTTTGATTATTCAAACAACACAATTTCATATAAACATCCTGTATGTAAGACACTCTTATCTGTCGTTGTATGGAAAGAGTCAGTCACTAAACAAACAGTGTATCGACAAAAACGTTTGAATTTTATATTTCCTACTACATTTAATTAATTAGATATTCAAATAGTTTTTTCCCTTCATTAGGTAATTTTGGTTCCATCTAGCCGTTCATCACAAAAAAATAAAAGTATTTCAATGCATACTATCGTAAATGCCGAATTTCGGAAATTCGTTTTATTAGCTTCAACTAATTGGTTTAACCTAACTCATGTGCTTTTAGAAGATTATGTATAATATTGTAGTCTAGTGCGTTCTAGTGTATGTCTTTTGACTCTATTTTACAAGGAAAACTATACAGCAAAAAAAAAAACGCTTTATGACAACATAAAAAAAGTATAAGACACCTATGATTTCCTCAATGTCGTCCTTCAAATTGATGTTTGATCATTTTTATCTCCGAAAGAATTTAACTCTAAAAGAAAAAAACATTTAACTCATCTGAACATAGTACATACATAACAAATGCGATAAGACATGATTTCTCTTCTTATTTTTACATTCTCATTCTAATGAGCAAGTACACTGGAACTTGCATTTAATCAAGCGTGACAAGCGCACTCTCCTTGCGCTGGTTGCATGAGGTTACGTCATCCGTCCAAATCCGGTAGAAATCGTTCAACGGCTCTTCCTGTTGACGTTCGGACAGTCTGAATTTAGTTTAAAAGCTACTGCAAGTTGTGTCCAAAACCGGTATTCAATCCAAGTTCCAGTGTAGCAGTTTTATGTGAAATTTGACATCGGCAGAGTTCATCAAATATACAATGAGTGAGAAAAAACGGATCCTTATAGCGGAGGCTGTCTGTCTGTCTGTAGACTGTAGGCATGATAAGTTTCAAAAAAATTTAGGGATTGGATACTGCTTTGGAAAAATTTTTCATGGTCTATAAGAAAGTGAAGTTTGTTCACTATTTTTTTTATTACTCACATATACATAGTATTAAATGTTTATATTCAAAAAACTGATCCCTAAAAAGTATCCCCTACCGTCTGCAACCGGATTTATTATGAAAACGCTCGAAATTGCTTCGACTTCTAGTCAAGAGAGAAGAAAACTGCAGAAAACTATTCCCGAGCACAGCCCGTTACCGATACTCAACACGTTTAGAATCACTAATTAGCTAATACCGTCGCTACAAACGAAGTTAAATTTCTGTTTTATATTGTTGATGAATTTTTAATTAATTACGGCCAATAGTGTATGTGATTGGTTCATTTTCGACCCGAAGATTAGCAGCTGCTCTTGCACGAACCAAATCTATCATTGGACTGGCTTCTCGAATATGTTCAGCAGTCATTAGCTCCATCATCCCGGTTAGGGTACTAATTACGATTATTTTGCGTTCAAAATTAAATAATAGCCGAATAACACCCTTTTCCTGCCATACGTAGATAAAATTACCCTTTGCAATTACTCTTATAGGACGCAAGACTGGAATTAATGGACGACCGTGTATCTTGGTATGAACACCAGGAATGTCTTGTGCCTGAGTCATAAAAAACCTGAAACCATTAAGTCCAGGCAGTTCTCCGGATGGCTCCCCCTCCCATACGCGGGGGCAAACTGTAACATCGGGACAAAGATTTTTATGTAAATTAATCTTGTATATTATACCAAGAAAGTGTTGCCGAAAATTCGAATCAAAAACACGAAGGCAAAAGGACTATTTTTTCTGTTCAGTTTGGCTGTAATACTGCATATTAGGGTAGGATAAAGAAAATTTTGGAATTCAAAATCACTAAAAAACGAAAATGTACCGTTTGCAGTTTTTGCAAATTATGGACAGAATAGTCAGTAGAAAGTAATATTAAATATATGAGAAGCAATTTGTACTAAAACAAACCACAAGAGAATGAGTATTAGTGGCAAAAAATAGCAAAACCTAATTCATCACTTACGGGTTTTAATTCAAATAATTTTGAATAGAAAATAAACATACAATGCAATTAGGTAGAAATTCACAAATTAATTATAATTATATATATTCAAATATTATATATATACCAGTAGAAATAACGAGAATCGCTAACACAAATAAGAAAGTACCAACGACAAATTTTCAAAATTCAAAATAAATAAAATTGATTGATCGAAAAACTCGTGATCACCGAGTAACTAATGAATATTCCACAAAATTTTCAATAGTCATTCTAGTCGCTATATCATTCGACCTTCTAAATTAATTCAATATTTTGTAATATTGGTGAGTGGGGAGGTTTTTTTTCTGAGATGTTTGTATTTAATTAATTTTTATATTTCCGTTTAAAGGCATAAAACAATGCAAATGTTCAATTCAATAAAAAAATTAAAATTACGTAATGTTACGTTATAATTTATACTATATTATCATTTAATGTGAAATATCGTAAAAATATGTCATTTGAAGTGGTATAATTATATCTTCAGAACTTATAAATTAATAAGTCTATTTGCACAGCTGGCGAACGATTATGTAACTTATCTTGTGTTTTGCTATTCTAATTGCCCTAACAATTAAAAACTTTTATAAACCACGTGAATTTCGGAAAAGTAACATGATCCATACTGCTCGAAATTTGAAAAATATTTAATTTTTCACTCAGTGACTTAAGAATGAAATATTTGAAATTTCTGAACATTTTTGGTTCCTGGCGTATGTAATTTGTTTAAAAAAACCAAATACAGCTAAAAGAATTTTTGAAATCCAATTTCCACAAGTAATTTCGTAAAAACATTAATAAAAAATATCTAATAGATCTTTTTTTATAATGTACCTTTCGTATTATAACATCAATTTTTTAATTTTATTTTGCTTATACATTCATTCGGCCCTGGTTTAAAATGTCTAAAATGGCTTTTTCAAATTCATTTTTGAAAATTCTATAGCGTACCTTATAAAAAAATGTTTCTCAAGACCAAATCCATTGAAAATCAGGCAAGTTATTGAATTTAAGTCGCAGAATCTTTTGAAAACCAAATGTATTTGAATTTGAGTTTTTCTTTTACAAGCCAATTTTTTTCTTTAAAGTCTTGTAACTTATGACAATTTTTTGCTGAATTTTTCAATTGATAAAAAAAGTTCGATGAAAAATACCTCCGAGTCTTTTGGCATATCTTGCATCGTTTACGAGAATAATTACAAAATTTATTTTTAGGAAAATAATTCTCCCGGCCTTAAAAATTGTTTAACTCCCATAAAGCTGTGAAAAATACATCATGTCAAAACCAACTGTGAGGTACAACTGTGAAAAAATATGACAAAAAATAAAAAGACCGGGTTTTTTAGAAAATATTTTTTTATATAAATTTTGTAAAGATAAGAACAATATTTTCTGGGAAAACCGACATTTTTTTATTTTTCACATGCCTTATACAGTTTGTACTTATATAAGTAAGATATCCTATCAGCTTTATGCGGGCTAAACCATTTTTGAGCCAGGAGAATTTTTTTTTCCTAAAAATAATAAAAATTTTAAAAGTATATAAAATATTTTCTGGAAACCCCCACCTTTTTAATTATTTCCAATAGTTTTGAAAATTTTCTGCTAATAGAAAAAGGCATGCTATCAAATTTATGCGGCTGAACCATTGTTGAGACCAGAAGAATTTTGTTTCTTGAAGAAATAAATCTGGATTTTCCTCGTAAACGATGCGAGATATGGCAAAAGAGCAACAGGTATTTTTCCTAATACTTTTTTAGTCGTTTCTGGCCAAAAAATGTATTTATTATTATATTATAGATTAGCAGTTCGAACTCGAAAGTTCATCGCCTCATCTACCCGAGACCGCCACACATCTCTATCTTGTGCATTCTCCATCCAGTTTAAGTAATCATGTCCTAGTTCTTTTAGATCATCCCTTACATTTTTCTCCCATCTGTTTCTCGGTCTGCCTAGGGGTCTCTTACCAGTCGGTCTTCCTCTTAAAACTTGCGCCACTGTTCTTTCATTGCCTATTCTTGCTACATGCCCCGCCCATCTTAATTTACGCGCTTTCATTACTCTATTAATATTTGCTGACCCGTAGAGAGCGTGCAGCTCATCATTATGCAGTTTTCTCCACTCGCCGGTCTGTTCGTCCCTTTTTGGACCATAGATTTTTCTAAGTACTTTATTCTCGAAAACTCTAAACCTATTCTCTTCTCCTTTCGTCAGCGCCCACGTTTCACACCCGTACATGACGACCGGCATTATTATCGTTTTGTAAATTCTTACTTTGATGTTTCTAGATAGCGATCGCGATTTTAGTAGCGTGTTTGCTGCATAATAGCACCCATTGCCAGCGTGCAGCCGCGCATTGATTTCCGTTTTAATCTTATTTTCGCTAGTTATAATAGACCCGAGGTATTTAAAATCGTTAACCCTTTCGAATTTCATATTTCCGGCCATTAGATCCCCGTCTTGATTACTTTGTCCGGACCTGACGACGGTCATATATTTTGTCTTCGATTCGCTAACTTCCAAGCCAATCTCTTTGGCCTTTGCGATCAAGATTTCTGCATTTTTAGCTACCGTTTCTTTATCATCCCCTAGTACGTCGAGATCATCCGCATATCCAAGAATTTGTATTACCCCATTGAGGGTAGCACCGGTCGGATTCGCCTGCACTTGCCTAACCACGTATTCTAAAACTAAGTTAAAAAGGACGCACGAAAGTGCATCGCCCTGTTTCAGGCCATCGCGGATCGAAAAACTCTTCAGATAAACTACCGTTTACGCGTATTTTACCCTTACTGCCGCTTAAGCAAATTTCGATAAGTCTAACCAATTTTCTTGGCACACCCAAGAACTCTAGGATCCAGTACATTCGCGCGCGTATAATAGAGTCGTAAGCTTTTTTAAAATCCATAAATAGCTGATGTACTGCTTCTTTAAATTCCCATTTCTTTTCTAACAGTTGTCTAATTGTAAACATTTGATCGCTTGTAGATCGGTTTCGGCGGAATCCACACTGGTAATCCCCAATGATTTCCTCGGCAAAAGGAGTTAGTCTACTTAGGATAACATTAGACAGGATCTTGTAGCACGAAGGCACAAGTGAAATTCCCCGATAGTTGTTACAGTTAGTTTTATCGCCTTTTTTAAAGATGGGAATAATGATAGAGGTATTCCATTCTTCCGGCATGCATTCTGTTTTCCAAACTGCGCGTATCAATTTACAAATTTGCCTTGTGAGGCAAGGGCCTCCATTTTTTATCAGTTCTGACGGTAGGTCATCAATGCCCGCGGCTTTGTTATTTTTCAACTTCTTTATGGCCATTTCTATTTCTATATCAGTAGGATCGTTAATTACCTTCAACGGGGGCTTCGCGTACATTTAATAGTTTATCGAAATAATCTTTCCATAAATTCAGTCTCTCTGTCGCATCGGCTACTAGATTGCCATTTTCGTCCCTCATTACTTCCGTTCTACTTTTTAAAGCCTTTCTTTATAAAATTGATTCCCCTGTACATCTCACGCGGTTTATTTTGTTTATTATGCGCTTCTATTGCTAGTATTTTATTCTTTTCCCACTCCCTTTTCTTGGATCTATAGAGCCTATTTGTACTTTTGCTAATCTCGAGATATTTCTTATGTGTTTGATCGCACCTATTTTGTAAACTACTTAGTCTGGCCTTCCGACGTTTCTCAAACCAGAGTTTGCACTCTTCGTCAAACCATGGTTTGCTTTTGGTTACTTTCTTAAAACCTATCGTAAGTTTCGCGGCTGCCTTTATCGCCTTTTTCGTATTGCTCCACAGGGTTTCCGGGTCCTCCTCGTGATTATTGTTATCGTCTCTCTGTTCTTGGAGAGCGTCGAAACTATTAGAAATCTCAACTTGGTAATTTAATGTTTCTGTTGCTGTTTTGAACTTATCTATATTGAAACGAACTGTTGGCTCTGTGCGGCTTGTTTTCTTACTTAACGCTAGCCTAGATCTTAGTTTTACTATCACGAGAAAATGGTCTGAATTTAAATCCGCTCCCCTATACGATCTTATATCGAGAATGTTTGTATGACGTCTTCTGTCTATTAGAACGTGATCAATCTGATTGTGAGTATTACCATCTGGTGATGTCCAGGTGGCCTTATGTATATTTTTATGCTTGAAATATGTGCTTTTGACAACGAGGTTCTTTGAAGCTGCAAAGTTTATTACTCTGGTTCCATTATCATTACTGACGTCATGCAAACTTTCTGATCCTATGGTAGGCCTATACATTGGTTCTTTTCCAATTTTCGCGTTGAAATCCCCCAATACAATTTTTGCGTCAAACATTGAGAACTTGTCAAAAACCTGCTCGATTGTTTCATAAAAAAGATCTTTAGTGTCTTCGTCTTTGTCCTCGGTGGGGCAGTGCACATTGATTAATACGTGTTTGCTGAAATTACCCTTTAGTACAATGTATGATAACCGGTCGTTAATGAATTGCATGTCGATAAGTGCTTGCGAAATTCGTTTATTAATAAGAAAACCAGTCCCCAGTCTTTGCCCCTTAGCTCCTCCCCAGTGCAAAGTATAGTTATCCCTAGAAATTGACGCGAAATCGCCCGACCAGCAGGTTTCTTGAAGTGCTATTACGTCAGTTTTGTATTCAATTGCTATCTTAATGAGTTCGCTAAATCGGCCAGTTTTTAGACTACGCGCGTTTAGAGTTCCCACCCTTAGATCTTTAACTGTAGTTTTTTGTTTTTGCAAGTTAGCCATGGTAGTTTCAAGATAATCCGCACGTTAGGATCCTATTCCGATCGTAGGTGAGTCCACTGTCCCAGGAGTGATAACCCCCATACCTCCCTAGGTCTAAGTATGGGAGCTTTCCGACTCTGACAAGGACCATGTCAACTTGTCGTCAGACACATTACAGTTTCATCCTCGTACCCTAACGTCCCCCTGCAAGGCAGCGCGCCTACTGGCATCAATACCCCTTTGGCCCTATGCAGGCGAATCATTCCACACATCCCTTGCGGGCAGTGTCATCGCTGCAGTGTCCAATGGGCAGCAGGATTTTTCCGTTACAAGATTTTTATTTTTGGTTCGGGTAGAGTTTCTAGGTGGGTACACGCTGCACCTTGGCTTGCCAGAACCCACCCATTGTGTATGAACGCGAATGGGTGGGTCCCCCCAAGCCATGGTTGTCGTGTACCTATTTTTTACCAGTGCTAGATTCACCACACCCACGACTGGCTCCTATCGGCTGTCCGCGACTGCTTATTCTTGTATTCGCAGTTAACCTTGGGGGCTGTTCAGCCTTACGGGCCGTTCCTCTATCCGCAACCTGAGGACGCGCTACGTAGTGGTGATAGGAATTTAGCTCATATAAAACTCTGAAGATTCCTTATGGAAGTACAAATTCAACAAAAAACTAGCAAGAAGTATAAGTGTGGGTTTTTTGATGAAATCGACTTTCAATATTTTCAGAAAAACCGGAAGAAAACGGTCAATATCCTAATGAGGTCAACAGTTACAGAAGTTTAAACAGTTTTTTTTTTACGAAACACAAAGTTCAAATACGAAATTCAAATATGAAATCGATTCAGTTTTTATATATTTCATTATTAATATTTTATTCTAAATTACGTGACCAACTTGGATTTCAGAAATTCATGTAGATATACTTGGTAGATTTTTTCCATCGCAGATGTTTTTGGTGGAATGTTTTGTTTTTAACTAATTTAATTTTCAATAAATTACTAATTTGCTAAACTTTGAAAATCCTATTGAATTTTCAAATATTTTTCGTTAAAAGTTAATTAAATAAATTAAGTTGATGAAAAGGGTGGGTAGGTTTACCGAAAATAATGGACACTAATCAGATAAAATTAAAATAAATAAGAAGTCTGCAGCAAAATATTTCTAATATACATTGCAAGAATTTTAGATATCCTGAATAGTTTTATCGATTTTTCCATCTATTTCATCTCTAAATGTTTAGTTTTCACACAAAACTTAAAATTTTTTTAATTTGTATTCCAATCGTTGGATAGATTAGGCTCCAGAGGTGAGCAAGAAGGAAAAAGTTATTTCTGATCAAGAAGAAATGTTTAATATTTTACGTTACGTCTTTTGAACAGCAGAAAACAATATCTTGGAAATTTGGTTATATTCCACACTTCTTGTTACAATTTATGAAACATCATCGAGCATCCTCCGAAAATTGAATAACAATATTTCAGAAAATAGAGCATGCACAATGGAACTAATCACTTCAAAATCCCTTTCAACAATCGCACTTGTAGAGATTTGTGGTTTGACGATCTAATCTCTCAATGAATCAGAAATCATTACTTGATTGGAAATGTCAGGTGGCATTAATTTTGATCTGCTTGAAGCACTCTAAACTGACATTTGAATCACAGCTTTCTTTTTGGAAGCTCATTAGTCGAGTTCCCCTTGGTTATCGGTTGATCTGCTATCAAATATCGCGAATAGGTAAAGCTTCTCTTTACAATGAAATGCAATGGGTATTTTAGGGCCGCAGGCTCTCAGAACACATGTTCTCAGCTGGCTGAGGGTGCCTGAGGGTCCTAAGCTGCTTACCGTTGAATCCTTCCGCACTACTAACACCAACACCATCCAAAGTGTACCAACTTCAAACATACATCTAGCCATGCATCCATACATCCATCCACCGCTCTCTAATAAAGATTAAATGGAGCCCGCGAATTGGGGATCTCGAGAGAAAATTCTAATGGCAGATTGGGAACACCCATTACTGGTTAACGAGAAATTCACCGTATTAAATTCCATCCTAACACACCCGGTGGGTGCGTATGTGATGAACATCATATATATGTACACATAAGACGCATACATACGGCAGTACATAGGTCACCATAGTATTGGCCAAGGTTCTTGATTATCTTGTTTTATGGTTCGTGGCAAGGTGTATTCTCGGCATCTACTGGCCACCCTATTAAATTCCTTTGACGAGATGAAACATAATGAGCATCGATTTTATTCCTCACTATCTAAATCATCCCTGATTCTTGACATTCTTTATTTTGGCGAGATTTCTGGTAGGGCTTGTCACTAAAAAATTATTTAGTAGGGACTACGGAATTTATATTTAGTATAGTCGATATGTTACAGGCAAAGTATATAATCCAGGGATTATATATAATACCTAGGCATTATATATAATGCCTGGCTATTTCAGGCAAAGTATGTAATCAAATACATATTATATACATTGCCTAAGCATTCTATATAATCCCTAGGCATTCTATATAATCCCTAGGCATTATATATAACTCCCGGCTCGATATGGGCGAAGTACATAATCTTGATTTTGAATATAATGATGCAGTTAAAGAAGGGCATGATAAATTTACGAACACTTACAGAATTAGACACACGTTTACGCGCTATTTATTAAAAACATGGCATACTGGAATGACATTTTGATTGACCCTGAACTTTGTTTGTTACACATAAACACTTATTGGTCTGATGCTTTTTTTTTGCAGGAATATTTTTGAAAAAACCTTGCCCCGTTGAAAAATCTTGAATAGTATCATCAATTTTTAACTTGCAATTTTCATTAGATTTTAACGTTTCTTTTTGAATGAGCTTATCAAATTCTAATAGATTCGTGACAGGTGATTTTTTTAGAATTATTTTAACTTTTTTTTATTTAACAACAAAGACGATTTTTTGAAATTATCACATGTGCTATTTTTTAAAGATTTTCACATTGATAAAAAAAGGTATTGAATCAGTGCAAGAATAGGGTGGTCAAATTTATACCTGTATGTCTTAAAAAAGTGGGCATGGAACGTCTCGAAAAGTCCTATTTGGCTAGCGGCAAATTTATATGACAGCTTCGAGTTTAATTACATACCAATGTGAAACTAATTTAGATTAAATTGTAAATTTAACTAAATTGTCATTGAAATAATATATATATATATATATATATATATTCAGGTTGAGTTAGGTCAGACATTACTTGCAATGTCCAGGCAATTTGTGAAATGAGCAATTCCATGTCAACTCATGAAGTTTAAACACGGATTTCTCATGAGGAAAAAAGACATCTGTGTAAATATTATTCAGGATCGTTAATATTAGGTAAATGAAGTTGAAATTCAACCTTTTCTTTCACAATTAGTCATAAAATACGAATAAAAACTTATTATTTGAATATCACCCACATAAGTATGTTCTGAAGGGTCCCAAAAAAACCTTGTAAGTAAAAAATTTGGTTTTGCGAGTCTTTGTCCCTAATTATGATTTTTTCGCGTTTTTTTTATACATATGATTTATAATACAACTTTTTATTGATAATTACATTGATATTTATATACATTATTCAAACAATTTATTATTGTTTTTTGCAATTTTCTCTTAGTATAGAGTTATAAAGTCGCGGTTTCTTCCGAATTATTCAACTTATTATAAACTGTTCAGTTCGAGCGAACCAATAATAAATTAAATTGAACAAGCATAATTGTTTTAAAAAATGAATATTGTTTATAACGATCTTTATTATTAATGATAGTTAGTTGCGGTTTTTAAACTATAAGTTGAAAATTTCTGAAAAAAAACGCAACTATCTAGCATTGCTATAGGACAAGATAGTTATAAACAATAACAATTTGTTAAGAAACATTAGATTTGTTAAATTGCATCCATTATCACCTCACACTAATTGAAAAGTGGAAGAAAGGTTGAATATTTCAGAAAAAAACACAACTTTCTAGCATTATTCAAAGTGATATTATTAAAAACAATACTAAATTGTTGAAACAAATATTTTTGCCAACTTGAATTAATTATTACCTCACTCTAAATGAAAAGTTGAAAATAAGTTAAAAATTCAGAAAAACTGCGACTTCCGAACTCTATTCTAAGTAAAAATTGCGAAAAACTATAATAAATTGTTCGAACAATTTATATCAACGTCTAATTATGAACAGAAAGTAGTATTTCATGCATTACAAATGATTAGCGCTAAAAACTCGCAAAACCAAATTTTTCACTAATACTTTAATACATCAATCAATAATAATCATAATTATTTATATATTAAATTATTTTGGATTCTTTGGGACCCTATAAAACAGACTTCTGCGGGTGATATTTAATAAATAAGTTTTGATTCGTATTCGAACAAATGAAATTTGAAAAAAATATCTAATGCATTTTTCATTATTTCCCGAAAACTAAGGGAGATCCCATTTTTATATTTACAGGGATTTTGGAGCACATCGTAAACTATCTTTAAACAATTTTTTAAAGAAAATCAAAAGTTTTTTTCTCAACAATTGAGTTTAAATATTTTTTTTTTTTAAATCCAAAAATGTGTTAAATTTTTGTCTTCATCAAATATATTTTTTCAACTGGTAACTAATTTACCTTTTTGGTTGAAAGTTCATGTATTTCGTTGAACATTAATCTCTTTTTGGTAAAAAAAATTAATCTTTTAGGTTCAAACTTCATTTCTTTGGCTTGCAATTTTATTTTTGATTGAAGATTAATGTTTTTAACTGCAAACTTAAATATTTAATGTTTGGTTGAGCATCAATCTTCTTCAGTTGAAAATTCATCTATTTGTTTGAAAATTTCCGTATTTTGTTGAAACTTTGTATTTTGTGGTAGAATGTTAATCTTCTTGGTGACTAATTCACTTTTTGCTTGAAAATTCAACTATTAGGTTAAAAATTATTCTTTTTTTTGTAGAAAATTAATCTTTTTGGTTGAAGATTCATTTATTTCGTTAAAAATTAGTTTTTTTTATAGAAAATTACTTCTTGCAATTAAAAATTCAACTAAAGTTTTTGTCAAAAATTTTTTCTATAGACATTTAATATTTTTGTTAGGAAATTTATTTGTTTCGTTGAAAATTCAACTTTTTCGTTGAAAACTTAGTTTATTTATTCAAAAACTTATTTCTTTAACTGAAAATTAAACTATTTTATTCTTCGTTAAAAATTGAACTTTTTTAGTTTAAAATTCATCTATTTTGTTAAAAAAAATTGTCCTTTTTTGGTAGAAAATTAACCTTTTTGGTTGAAAATTCATGTAATTGGTTAAAAATTATTCTCTTCTGGTAGAAAATTATTCTTTTCCGTTAAAATTTCAGTTCTTTGGTTGAAAATTAGTTTTTTTTATTGAAAATTTAACTATTTTGTTGAAAAATTATTTTATTTGCTTAAAAACTTATTTTCCTGATTGAAAATTAAACCATTCTATTTTTTGTTGAAAATTTATCTTTTTTTAGTTAAACATTCATCTATTTTGTTGAAAATTTGTCTTTTTTGGTAGAAAATACATCTTCTGGGTTGGAAATTCAACTATTTGATTACATACTTATTCTTTTGATTGTAAATGTATCATTTTAGTTAAAAGTTCATTTCATTTGTTAAAAATTAAACAAATATTTTGGAAAATTCTTTTTTTTTTATTAAAAATGAAGCTATTCCATTTTTATTATAAAATTGATCTTTTGCAGCTGAAAATTTACTTATTTTATTAAAAACTTGTCTTTTTTAGTAAAAAATTCAATTATTTTGATAGAAAATGCATAGTTTTGTGTTGTAAATTCCACTCTTTTTTTTTAATTCGTCTCTATGACTTTAAAACTCAACATTTTGGATAAGATTTCTTTTCTTTGTTGATTGAAAAATCTTTCTTGGCTAAAAATTCAACTCTTATGTCGAAAATTCGTATTTTTTGATTTAGCAGTTTTTTTATTGAAAATATTTTGTGTTGGAAATATGAACTATTACACTTTGTGTTGATAAATCATTTTTTTATCAAAGATTTATCAGTTTGTTTGGAAATTTAACTATTTTGTTGAAAATTCCCTTTTCCTTGATTGGAAATTAATTATTTTAACTGAAAATGTTATATTAAAATTTTACATTAATAAATTTCAAATTTTTGGCAGTTCCTTTTTAGAGAAAGATTAAAAATGTTACGTACTCAAGTAATCGAGCGGCGCGTTGCGTACGGCTACATTTGTAATTTTTTTTCCTTAGCCGTTGATTTTGAACGATTTGATTCGCATGTGAAACATTTCATTTTATGCAATGAGAATCTTATGTTATACATAATAAAAAAATTCTATCGACAGTTACATTGTGTTAAGCAGAATAAAGCTATGCTTGTTTTAAAACAGTCAACAGATTTTTGATTTTTAAAAATTATGATTTTTAACCAATTATTTTATTATTACCAATTATTTTACCAGTTATTGAACAAACTTACCCTTCTTGTGAGGATTGCTGGAGATGATCATCGACTCAGTGAAATATCTAAAAGAGTGAAATATCAGAACTTGCGCAGCATAATGAGATTAGTACCATTTTTAGTATATTTGGCTCTTTTTTACGTTATTTTACTAGAACTCTTGAGCATTGCAGAAAATTCACAAACTACAGATTGAAATATATCAGTCTCAGATAAATTTATCCAAAAAACGCCTATTGCTTTAACAGCAATGAAAACCCGGGAAAAACAATCTATAAGGAAAATGTAAGATTTAGTTAACTTTTCATACGCTTCCGGGAGTCTTACAGGAATTTCTCATAAAGTTTGAAAAAATTTCCAGAAATTTATGGTCAGTTTCTGTCAAAGGTTACAATGTGTAGGTACTAAGTCAGGTGCACGTGACCACGCATCAGACTGTTCTCCACTTTGAAGGATTTTGTTGAGAAAAAAAGCTCTTTCCTCAACTCTTTTACTTCACACAAACAATTTACGCTATAATTGTCAGTGAAAATAATTAATTAACTTCTATATTAGAGGTAGATAGAGCAAAAGATGGTAAATCCTCAATAATGTTTTAACGTCTGGGATAAAATATATAGAAAAAATTAAACAACACTTCCGGACCAATTATTATTTAGTAAAATTTGACGTTTCGTCACCAGTCATGGTGACCTCATCAGAAATCCGTGGTTAATCCAATTAAGAGAATTACATAGGAAATTACATAAAATAAAATTATGTCAAACACATAATTTTTTCAAAAAACACAATTTTCAAAATACGGTGGCTTACCATCAAGTAGAGCGGTCAGATTTAGTTACACATTAAATATTTCCAAAGAAAGAAAAGGGAGAATTCACTCCAAAAAACAGAGCAACTTCAGTCAGACATCGTATTAGTTATATGCGTAAAGGTTTCGTAAGTAAAAAAATGATCAATTATATAGAATAATTTGAAGTTAGCATTTCTTCGAAAGAATCCATTTTCGGTACTCAATCTAAAGTGTTAGAAAAAGTAGAAATTGTAGTAAGTTTATGAAATTTGAAAGACTTTTGAACAAATAGTTTGAAAAGTGACAAGAAAGAGGTTAGGAACCTACAAAACAAGAGAAGTTCATAAGAATAAAATAGATATTTCTTTACCTGATTAGATAGTGGCAAACTGCTTAAAATTTATTTTTTCATAGTGATAAAAGTTTTATAATTAGATTTAAGATACACGTTTAAAAAAAAATAAAATTGAAGAAAGGAGCATGGTACAGAGTACCATGCGGGTCCGGAGTAGACCGAGTACTGGAAGGATCAAACATACTGAATCGAAAGAAACATATTTAGGCGCCAAGTTTAAATTTTTTTATATAAAATTTGAAGAAATTAGGAAAACCATTAGCATACTTTATCTAAAATCATATTATAAGGAGAATTATAAAATTTCAAATCAGTAATCTTATTCAAAGCATTGTTACTCTCATTTTTAATATACATCATCTCGACAAAGTTTCTTTTATAATAATTTTGCTCTTTATGTAATATTTTAATGTCATCCCATTTGATATGATTTGAGTTTCCATTATGGACAGAGTGAATGTGTTTAGCAATTTCTTTATGGTTTTTTTTACAGTGATTAATATTTCTGAAATGCTCATTTTTTCTAGTCTCTAACGATCTTTTAGTTTGTCCAATATAGGACATACCACAAGAACAGTCCAATTTGTAAACAACTTATCACTTGGCTAAAACTATGAGTATTATTTTATCTGATTCCATTCAAAAATTAAATTCCTTTGTCAAAAATTCTACTACTTTTCGAGAAAATATTATTAAAATTAAAATTCCTGATAACCATATTTTTATGTCTTTAGATGTAATCTCACTTTTTACTAATATTTCTTTAGAATTGGTTCTTTCTGGTATCGATAAGAGATGGTGTCACATAAAAAACTTTACTAATATTTCTCAAGATGATTTCAAATCTGGTATTTGTTTTCTTATGAATTCTACTAGTTTTCAATTTGATAACAATTTTTACAATAAAAAATTCGGCACTCCTATGGGGTCTCCGATATCAGGTATTCTTGCTGAAATTGTCTTACAAAATCTCGAATAAGAAATCTTTAAAAAACTAAAGGTCAAGATCCATTCATTTTATAGATACGTCGATGATACTTTTCTTATTGTTCCAAAATACGAAATTGAAAATATTGTTATTGAATCTGACAATTGTATCAGTTTTTTAAATTTGAAAATTATTAAAAAAAATTCACATGATATCATCACAAACTGGTTTAGAAAAAGTTCATATTCTGGAAGACTTTTAAATTTTTTGTCAAATAATTCCATACACCAAAAGATTGGTATTGTAAAAAATCTTGTTGATTCAGCTGTTCTTCTCTCTGATGAATCTTTTCACCATGAAAATGTAATTTTAGTCAAAAAAATACTAAATTACAATAGTTATCCTAAACATTTTATTGAAAAACACATTAAAATAAGCCTTTCTCAAATCAATAATAAAAAACCATCTCTAGAGTTAAATCTAACCAATAATAATCAACAGAAAAAACTTGTATCTTTCAATTTCTATCCAGATATTATATCTTATCCAAACCGTAGACTTTTTTCTAACTTTAATATTAATACTATTTTTAGAATTGATTCAGAATTTGACCACTTTATCAAATTGGGAAAAGATCCATTGGAAAAATTAGAACAGAATGGAATCACATAAAATAATACTCATAGTTTTAGCCAAGTGATAAGTTGTTTACAAATTGGACTGTTCTTGTGGTATGTCCTATATTGGACAAACTAAAAGATCGTTAGAGACTAGAAAAAATGTGCATTTCAGAAATATTAATCACTGTAAAAAAACCATAAAGAAATTGCTAAACACATTCACTCTGTCCATAGTGGAAACTCAAATCATATCAAATGGGATGACATTAAAATATTACATAAAGAGCAAAACTATTATAAAAGAAACTTTATCGAGATGATGTATATTAAAAATGAGAGTAACAATGCTTTGAATAAGATTACTGATTTGAAATTTTATAATTCTGCTTATAATATGATTTTAGATAAAGTATGCTAATAGTTTTCCTAATTTCTTCAAATTTTATATAAACAAATTTAAACTTGGCATGGTACTCTGTACCATGCTCCTTTCTTTAATTTTATTTTTTCAGAAAACATTGATCTTAAATCTAATTATGAAACTTTTATCACTATGAAAAAATAAATTTCTAACAGTTTGCTACTATCTAATTAGGTAAAGAAATATCTATTTTATCCTTATGAACTTCTCTTGTTTTGTAGTATCCTAACCTCTTTCTTGTCACTTTTCAACTATTTGTTCAAAAGTCTTTCAAATTTAATAAATTTACTACAATTTCTACTTTTTCTAACACTTTAGATTGAATACCGAAAATGGATTTTTTTGAAGAAATGCTAACTTCAAATTATTCTATATAATTGATCATTTTTTTACTTACGAAACCTTTACGCATATAACTACTACGATGTCTGACTGAAGTTGCTCTGTTTTTTGGAGTAAATTCTCTCTTTTCTTTCTTTGGAAATATTTAATGTGTAACTAAATCTGACCGCTGTACTTAATGTTAAGTCACCGTATTTTGAAAATTGTTTTTTTTTTAATTATGTGTTCGACATACTTTTATTTTATGTAATTCTCTTAATAGATTTAACCACGGATTTCTGACGAGGTCACCATGACTGGTGACGCAACGTCAAATCTTATTAAATAATAATGGGTCTGGAAGTGTTGTTTAATTTCTTCTTCTATATTAGAATTTTATCATTACCCATGCAGAAATCGCCATACTGGATTCATTTTACCGATCAGGCCCTGATCGGGTTGGCCCGGTCTGTCCCGGATAGGGTATATTTCGCGGTTTCAGCATCGTGTCAGACCCGGTGGCCGGGTTACCGCCTACAACGACACCTAGTATGTGTTCTGTGAAGTAGCGAATTACGTGTGTGCAGTTTTGACAGCTATTCAATTTTGAAATAAATTTCAAGTGTGATACGTGAAAAAGGATTCAATAAACAATGTCAACGCGTAAAAGCACTCCGCGGGTTCAGAAACACCGTGCGATAACCAGGATACCATATTTATGAGACGGAAATGTAAGTAAGTAAATCAGTGAAACCTAACCTCAATAATAAAATTAATATTAAATTTGTTTCTCAAGATTTATATATGCACGGCTATCCTCAATTGACATTATTAGTTTTTTTTAATTAATAGGAAATTATTCAGCTCATAATTTAATACCTATAAATAATTACGGTCTCGATTTGTAAATATAAGGTTATATTCTAAGAAGACTGACAAACGTGTATTTAATTATATTTTAGGTTCTGAAGCTGATGATGAAGATGAAGAGGAAGAAAATATTAATTTCGATGAACCGGAAGCTCTGGGAAATGAAATCGATCGTGACTAACTTTGTTTTTTATTAATTATTTTAGAAAAAATACCCAAATTTTATAAATATTATCAACAGGAAATTAATCGGGATCCGGTCCGGGACCGACCTGGCAGCCACATCGGGCTGCCACGTTCGGCACCGATCGGGCCGTGTGTTTCATCACGGGTCAGGCCCAGGACGGTTTCCGGATCCGCGCCGGATTTGGCCAGATCCGAACCCGATCGGGGCCACGGCAAAATTTCTGCATGGGTATTGTTGCAATAATGTTTGCTGTTGATTTCATCTATTTTCTTCTTACTTCAATTAATGATTCAGTAACTTGATTCGTGTAAGAATAAACCCTGATGTGTTGCATCACATGTTAAATTCAATATGAATTAGAAATGCAAATAAAAAACATAATACATATAACATCCTGTTCTTATTTTTAATAAGAAATAAATAATTTGTGGCCAAACCCCAGCACATTATTCTTTAGAACTTTTGAATGAACTCGCAGAAACATAAAGGTTAATATATTTTGTTTGCCCTGATAGCCATTATATATATATATATATATATATATATATACCATTAAACCATTTCCCTTTCAGGGTAGGCGTGACACTACCCGATTCGGGTAGTGTTTCTAGATTTTTCTTGTAGTTATAAATAACTACAAGTGTGGGCTCACCACACCCACGATGTGCCAACAGCACTCATGTCAGTATTCTTGAATGGTCACCCATCCAAGTACTAACCGCGTCCAAGGCTGCTTAACTTCAGTGATCTGACGAGAACTGGGGTTTTCAGCGTGGTATGGCCGTTGGCCATTAATTATTTGAAATATCGTGATAAAACAATAAACATTTCTTTCATTTGGTCTATTATTGTTTGACATTACGCTATTTAACAATTAATCAGACAAACCGTGATAGATCAATTTATCCCTGTTTAACAGTTAAGTTTCTTTTTATTAAGATCACCAATTCCACCGTTATAAATTTTATGAAATTATAATTAGCTTTTTGGAAAATAATCATAATATGTTCTATTGAAAAAATGGATATGCGTTATTGAATATGAGAATATTAAAAAGTTTTAGAGCAACTTACGGAAAAGTTCTTCTATCGAGTATTCCTCCTCACTTAAAATTTCACAACTGTGAAAAATACATCTGCTTTAAATTCTGTAACTACGTACATAATATAACTACAGTAATGCATGCTCATTAATATGAAAATAAGTTTAAACTGCTTCAGATTTAATGTTCGTTAACAGAAAAAAGCTTCCAAAGTGAACATTAAAAATTACTGAATTTGCGAATCTTTCCTAACAGTCTCTGATAATTTATATTTATCATAATTGTCAATTCACGTAATATTTCTTTTTTCGAATTACTTTTTGGTCTAATTTTTATTTTTCCCGGAATACCATTTGTCATAATTTTTACATTTCCAAATTAAAATTTGACATGATTTTTATTTTACCGAATTATAATTTCACATAATTTGTATGATACCGAATTACTATTCAAAGTAATTTTTATTTCTTTAATTTACTATGCGACATAATTTTTTTTCTCTCGAATCAGTATATGACCTCAAATTCATTTATTCGAATTACTATATCTTATAATCCCTTTATCTCAGTGCATGAGATTTTGC
>CAKNYM010052755.1:145548-180142 GCA_932195095.1 Andricus curvator | reverse complement strand
TCCTAGAACTGCTGGCCCACGCAGTTTCTTAGGGGGCAGGGCGAGAGACGGTTGGGACTCTCGCCTAGGAAGGGCCGCGGTGCGCGAGTTCTCACCGCAGTATATTGCGCAATATTGTGCAATTCAATTGGGAACGGTTGAGGCGGCTCGGACTGTTTACGTTTCGATTCCCCTGATTTAGTAACAAGGCTATTTGCAGGCAACTCCCAACACTGTTAATAAATCGGGGTCCGAGTGTATAAACAATATTTTTAGCATTTGCCATCGAATTTAGAATATTTTATGGCTTGCGACTTTATGGAACTAACTCGACGATATTGTTCATCATACAGATAATGAACTATAAAAAATGTTCCGAATACATATTTTTGCAAACAGGAAATTTCTAAAATACGTAATAATACATACAATTTCAGTTGCAAGATTTCATGTTCATACAATTTCATTAAATTCTATACTCACAAATTGTATATTACACTCCTTTGATTACCACTATTTTGTATTACTCTAGTTACACTTAACTCGAAATATTAATTATACTTCACACCTTTTAGAAACTAATTTTTCTTGACAGCTCGAAAAACTTTGGTAGTTGCAAAAAAAGAACAAACTCGGATAACCTGATAAATATACCGTATTATGTGAATTATCAGAAGCTCTCTCACTCGCACTTTTTCGTGCCTGTGAAGAGGACAAGTCGCACTTGCGCACTGAAAAAAAAGCGATTGCTACTTATAGGCCCGGTACCCATGATGCCGTTCCTCCTGCCAAATTCGAAAAAGTTTTCCATGAAAGTTTGGTCTTCTTATTTTTCCTTCGTGTACTGCGTGTAGCATAAATTTCATTTTTCTAAATATATGGGGATCATAACATATGCCATTGCGTATAAATGAATTTTTAGTTATATGCTGATTCGGAAGAATGAAAATTCTGAGACATAGATACTCGGCAAAATAAAAACTGTTTGGAATTGTAAATCGGTATTTTAAAAATTATGTTAAATTGTACTTTTGCAAAGTAAAAAGTATGTCAAATGTTAATTCGGAAATGTAGAAATTATGACAAAAAATTATTTTCTGAATAATAAGTATTACGGAAAATAGAATTTGAAGAATATTCATGCGCCTCGATTCATTCACAATTCTATCATATACTTACTAATAGATCAACGATAAAAGCCAAAAAGAAGACGAGAGAACGAACGACCCTCATTTTTTTAAACTACAGACAACCCGTTGACAAAACAATTCCATTATTTGTAAGAAATATCAGAGGGCATCAGTTTATTTTTCTGAGGTGTTTGTATTTCGTATCTCTTTCGTTTCTCCTTTGAAGGTACAAAATAGAACAGATTTATAATACACGTACAATTAAAGAAACGAAATGCCGTGAATAACGTTACAGTATCACGTATGTTTACTCCACGTGTCGCAGAATGTTTAGAATATGAATATGAAGTATCCTGCAACCTTGTAAGAATACTTTTAAGAAAATTGTGTTTACAGCTTTAAAATTCGTAAATTATTCAGCCGATTAGCACAGAAGCAATTTTTGCTACGATAGCAGAAAGTGCTACGTTGCAAAAACTGCGATCATTCGTGACGTGAAGAGGATGGTAAGACGTGAAGAGCTTACCATAATTTACCGAAAATTTTCGGTAATTTTTGAAAAATTTTAAACTGAACTTTCGGGCCGGTTCGGGTTTTTGAACTGGTCCTGATTAGCGGGGTTTCGGGTCGGGTTGCGAACCTGAAACGACCCGGCATAATGCCGACCCGACCCGACGTCATTTTGCACATCAGTAGAGAAGTTTTATTTGCCTGGACTTTCTACGCCAATCGTTGAAGAAAAAAGACGGTTCCGAAATTCAGGTGTTCTCCCGTCATCTTCTTCAGGGAATTTATTATTTTCAGGAATATGACGTTTCTCAGATGGTGTTCATGCCTGATCTTCCTCTGAATTCCTAGGCAACATTTGCGAAAGATCGATATACTACTACTATTACTACTACTGCTTAGTAGTTACCTCAAGATTAGTGACCTAGGGAAGTTAGATACTTTGACGACTTATACCAGAGCAATAGTAGTCTGAGATGAAAACATTTGCGCAATAGATACCTTTAGACCGCAATGATGACCTAGAATATATAGGACTGCACGGTGGTAATATGTGATAGATTCACATACAAAATAGATATCTGGAGACCTGACACCTGTGCAGCAGTGATCTTGTATGATTAGGACTGCACAGTAGCAATATGTGACGAGTACAAGTATGCAAAAGATACCATGAGATCTTAAACTACGCAGTACCCACTGGCGGCATTTATGATGCGCAGTGATGACTTGAAATAATTAAGACTGGGCTGCAGCAATATGCGACATAGGCACCTACGCAGTGAATATCTGGAATTTTTGAGTTCAACCCGTGTGTAATAGTGCATAACAGTGCCCACACTGCATAATAGTTAGTACGTTTGGACCAAAAGTCAAAGCTCAGCACGCGCCTACCGTTTTTTATGTATGGTTATATTAGAGAGCAAAGGCTCGCGTGCCTCAAAAATCTCAAAGGGGCGAAAAATTTGTCAACTAAGTTCCTAATGTTAATGGTAGCTCCCAATGTCATACCAAGCATGCAGTCTGTTTACACCACAGTAAGTTTTGCCACGGGAGCAGAAACTCTTACGCTCAGCCAATCCCGATCAGAAGCGCCGGTTATCGTAGCAAAAATTGTTGTGGTGTAAATGAGCCCGTTTCTATATAGATATTAATACCTTTGAGCCATATCACTTTCAGAGTAAGCGTGACTCACTCGATGAGGAAGGGAGTTGTAGGAGGTGGTAATTGGGGAGGGGTATACATTCTAGCGTTGTTTATTCAAATAACACGTTCGTTTCGCAACACTGTTCTAATACAGGCTGCTGCTCAATCTCTCTAGCGATCACCGCAGGTGAAGAGCTTCGCAAAGTAATCATGTAAAGCTCTCTACTCGGGCCCATTTATATCCAAGGTCTTTTGTTTCAGGCATCATTCACTCCACTGACATTCTTCACCATGCATTTCTTATGAACCATTCGTCACCACACTTTCCTGTCCTGGCATACTTATATAGCTTCCTTCACGTCCATACATTCTCTAATGCTAGCTCTTGTGTTTCTATGGCTTTTTATGTATCTTCGAATTAGGGTGTCATTCAAGCATTATAAATATACTTTCCTCTGTCTGCCTCTCGGTCCGCTACTATTTACTTTACCTTGATATACTCAGTTCGTCAGGCGTTCATCTTTCATTCTCTCAACATGCCCAAACCATCTTAACGAATTTCTTTCACATATGTCAACCAGTATCTCCTCTACACCGCATTCTTTGAGGATTCTCTTACTACTGACTTTGTCTGTTAGCGTTGTACCGCATATATTGCGCGAGAATTGCATTCCAATCGCGTTAATTTTACTCTTATCCTTTTCTTTGGTAGGTCCAAGTCTCGCCACCGTACATCACAGTCTCTATAAATGTAGAAATATGTATTGCCTGTTTTCCCTCACTTGATATACTTTTATCCCATCCATTAATATATCCTGGTAGAATGATTCTTGCACTATGATCGCAAGTATCGAGTTTATCATTTGAAGTGTCCCAGAATGCGCTTTAACTTAACTCCTTTCACCATCAACTGGGGTGTAGCACGCTATGACAAATAATCTTCTGATTCCCACTTTCATTCTAACCCACAACAATCTAAAAGATACAAATCTATTATCCCTGACATGCTGACCGACTTTCTCATTTATAATCAAACCGACCCTTCGACTACCATGTGATTCACTATCTACTCCTGACCATAATTCAAGTCCGGCTTTCAACTCCACATTTTCTATATTTTTAATGTCGCATCCCTTTCTGTTTTTTTTCAGGTACACATAAAATATCTAGCTTTCTTGCCGGCATAGTTTCTCGTAATTCACTTTTTTTGCGATCATTCACTCCTCTAGCATTCTAAAAACCCATTATCTATTCACCGCCTGAAACTTTACCTTCACCTTTACCGGATGCATGCGTCTCGTCAAGTAAAGTTTCAATCCATTCTGAGGCTACTCTAATGTTTTTATTATTTATTGTTCAAATTGTACGCCCAACTACCACCTTTATACGAGAAATGTATTTTGCGGGTCGAAATCATGTCCAAAGTAAGTAGCTGGTCGTCGTGGTTTTTTTTTTTTTTTTTTTTTTTTTCAGAGTAGGTGAGAATGCATTTACGCACTGAGTGTGGGACTCAATCTAAAAAAAACGTTAGTACCCACTAAACTCACCTCCTCTTGCTGCCAACTCATGTCCTCGGAACCGCTTTCGCATTACTTCAACGACACGGGGGTAAGGCCAGTAAGCCGTGCTTCGGCTTCCAACTTTGAGCGCCAGCTTGGCATTCTACCAACTCTCATCCAACCAGGATGCACGCATCGTCCTCAGTAGTATGGTGGTACCACAACTCGGGCTCCTCGGCCTTCGGCATCCTGGTTGGGTATATACGGTTAGGCAGCGCGTCTTTGAGTCCTCTTCAATGAAGCGGCCTTCGGAACGCCCTGCACCTCATCTTCCCCGGCTGATGATCTGTCCGGTGCTCACCTTCTACTGCAGCGCAGAGGAAGCACTGCGGCGTGTTTTCACACCACGCAGCCTTATGGCTCTCTTGGCTACATTTCCAGCAGGCTGCTCTTCGATCACAGCCGCTGCCATGTGGCCATAGCCTAGGCAGCGGTAACACCTCAGCGCGTTTGTCTTTTTCCTGACGCGGCAGGACACCCAACCCACCTTCAGGTGTCCCGTACACACCAGTCTCGCCGCCAGTTCTTCTTTCAGCTCGACGAAAGCCTTCAGAGGAACTCTGAAGGTTTTTTTCGTGAGGCTGACTCTCACCTCACCTGTGGTATCACCAAAGTGTCGCCTCACAGCCTGATCAATTTCTTGGACCTCCGTGATTGTGTCGAGGTCGAGGAGCTCGACCTCGACGAGGGAGACGAGCTGGCGCACGCTAACCCCGGGTCCAACTGCCTCCTTAATGGCAGCAGACAGCTTAGCTCTGCCATCTGCTGCAGGTCCTAATTCCATAAGGACCTCTCCTCTGCGAGTTTCCCTGACACCCTTGATTTTGATACCAAGGGTGTCCGGTTTCACCTTAGACTTGAGGTACTTCAGAACCTCCGCGTAGCTAGATCCCTCAGCAGGTCTTATAATAACCGCCTCGGGTCTAGCTCGTCTCTGTTTCTCCTTTTTCGTGGCTTGAGCTGCAAATGTAGGCACCCCTTTCTCGTCCTTTTTGGGGGTTGAAGCCGTCACGGTCGCGGGACGGGTCCGCGGTTCCTTCGTCTGAGGCCTTGAGGGGCCAGCCTCAACGGGACGCAGAGTGGGCTCCCTTTCTTGCTTCCCACGATGGGGAGTGGGAGTTTCCACAGTTTCTTCATTCTTAGTACCGTTTTGGCTGGTCTTTTTCTTCGCCTTAGCCATCTTCAAGTATTCTCTCACCTTTTTTCCAGCGGCCATTCCAACTTCTATTTGAACGAAACTGAACCGGTAATCGACACGACCCATGGTAAATTCCAGCTCGTACGCCAGATCTTTTACCTTATCCAGCCCATGCCTCATTGGCATGAACATGTTCCTCTTTGTATCAGAGAAATCTTGCATCCTTTTAACAGCGCCCTTCAACTCCTTGATGAGCTCCCGAGCCTGTCCCAAAAGTTGCTCCACCTTCATGATTTCCTGCTTAGCTTCCGTCTATTGACTGATGTCAAACTCCTCCGTCACGTCCAATGTACCACCCAACAACGCTTCGATTTAAGTTTTGTTTTGACGTCATCTCGGTTCCCACGAGTAGCTAGGGAAGTATAGGTCCACCCCGCAGAGCCCCGAATGCGGGGGTAAGGTCTGTTTACTCTAGGAGGCGACCTGGTATCCTAGAGACAACGTTTGCGACACCATACCCTGGTGCCATTCAGTCCTCGGCACGGTTGTTAACACCTTAACTTGAGTGGTTTTTTCTCGGTGTGTCCTTCACCCAGTCTGTTTGGTCTGCGAAGCGTATTTTATTTCCGCCTTACCCTCTGTTTCCAGCGAGCATTCCCCTATCCAATATAGGGGTCAATATAGGGGGAGTTTAGGGTGAGAGCTGGAAGTTAATTGACCGCCCATATACCATGTGGGAAATTTCGTAACACTTTTTGACCACACACTCAAACCCGCCCCTCTCTTGTGGACGATCGTGAACTTTAAACTTACTGCATATTTTATACAAATATGTATATTCTTGGTATTTGAAATCAAGGAAGCGAAAAGGAGCGCTAAATTGGCTAAATATTAATTTTTTATTAAAAGTTAAGCTTAATGGTATGAAGAAGAAAACCCAAAAAAAGATTCGTAAAATTTTCCTTAATTTCTCATGTTTTCATTAAAATAAGCCGTGCGTGCTTTTTGACGACAGTGTTTAGAAGATGTATAAAGTCACTAGGTGTCTGCTACGCAGATTTAGACTGTAAAAGAAAGAAACCGTCCTTCAAAATTATAGTTGCGGGTGGCTCTATTCTAATGCCACTTAATTTTGATGTCACTAAACGACATTCTAGTACAACTTTTTTGGATTAAAACAAGACCGAAGTGAGCATCAAGTTTTTTCTGTTCCAAATGTTTTCTGTTTCTTCTAAGCATGAAGCTGCAAGCAATTAAACAATATTCCCTGTGCATTATTTTAGCTCGCTAGAACGTACCACTTTTTAATCTGAAGTTAGCAAAGTAAAATTATACGAACAATGGCCTCAAAACAAGACGATTTGATATTATAACAGGAGGCTAAAAAAATGATGCTCAATTGAAATAAAACCATAGTTTTTACAGTGATCTTTCACAGAATTTCTATTGAAACTCAAATTTCATAAGAAATTTTTACCAGCATAATGCCATTTTCAAGTATTTTCTAACAGTGTGTACCTCGAAGATTCTTGGAAAATCACAGGTTAAGGTGATACCGAGGCGGGTTGGATTACAGCGTTATGATGGATCAACTTCTTTTCATTGACTGTACCGTCTGCAGTCGAATATTCAATGGAAGCGCATTTAAATATAAACACAATGAAATACTAATTTGCAAATTATTGTTCAAGGAATAGTTTTAATACGAAGCGAGCTTAGGAAATCGCAACAAAGATTCAAAGGTAACAGATATTCCTGGAAGGATATTAACGACAATTCAAAAATTATGGGATTTTGAATAAAGAAACCTTATTCTTCACTATTTTTAAAATTCTATGACTAGCTTTTTTAAATGAATACTTGCACGATTTAATACGTTTTTAGTTCACAATACACTTACTGATCAGTGGGGCAAGGAATAAAAACACATGTTTTTCATACATTTAATATATTTTCATCATTAAAAAATATCATTTAACGTAACTGTTATGTTAAGAAACATAATACATTTACTTTTTGATGTAGTTCAATGCGGGTATATGTGATACTTGAGTAAAAGTTATACTCTGAATAATGAAACATATATCAAATATTTGATCAGATTCTGGTATAAGCTTTTTTGAAAATTATTGCTTGCCATTCTTTATTCATTTTTTCTCTCCTATTTTGAACTGTATTATTCACAAATTGATTTGAAAACTATTCATGTGTGTAAATGTGTTTGTTAACTGTTATTTGAATAAGACAGCTTGTTAACGTCTCCAACTAACCTCGAACTATTCAAGGATTTTTGTATTTCACAAAGAAAGAAAAATTTACCAAACTCACCCCTGAGTCTGATTTCGAATTACTCTGTTATAATTTATCAATAAAAATAATAGAAAAAACAATAAGACTAAGCGAGAACCACAAGCGGTCACACATCCGAGCGAAAACCGCGCCCATATACGCTCAACGTCCACCACTGCCTTCAATTTTTGGTACGGCTTGTTTCAAAGCAGGTTTTCTCAATTTAGAAAAAATTCGTAATGGAAGTGCTAGCCGAACATGTTCAAGAGTCATATCCTCCAGTACTCCGGTTTCTGTACTTTGTACCTTTGGCACGCCTCTAAAATCATATATTGGCCGAAAAACACCATTGTCCCACCATGAAAGGATAAAATGATCCCTTGCTATTACATTTATAGGAACATCAACAAATTTTAAGATACCATCTTCCGACCTGATATGAACAAAAGGAACGTCTTCTGGTGCAACTACAAAGCTCCTGAAACCAGGAAGTCCAGAAATCGGGCGTGGATCCAGCTCATGTATAACAGAGTGAACTGAAAAATCGGAACAAATTTTTTCATGTAAATAAATCTTGTTATCATGTGAAACAGATGTCATGAAACGGAGGACTGGCAACAACCGGAAGTTGTTTACCCTATTGGACCCTAATCATAATACTTTCCATAAAGTTTGTGTTCCACAAAATAAATAAAATATGTGAGTTTCGCAAATGGCCAAAATTGCTCTTAGGTTGAAAATAATATTTGAAGTCGCAAAAAATTATTCTGCCTTTCTTTCTTGAAAATTATTAATTTAAACCATACTATTTTCATATTTCAAAAAGCATTAGTGGCCCAGGCAAGTAGGCGCACGCACTTCACGTTAAAGGTCCGGTGTACCTTTGGTACACCGGACATCTGGACATTCCCTGTACAGTACCTCTGGACATTTTTCTATGTACTTTCACCAAGGTTCGGGTGGTTCGGAACCCACCTTAAGCTGTGGGTCCCCCCATTATGCATTGGCTGTAACCCAGTCTGTAGATGGTGGGTTAAAAACCAGGCTTTCCTCAATCTGTTGAATCAGACATACTGCTCTTAGCAGATCACTTGATTGCATTACAAAAATACGTTCATGACTGATGCTATATACCAGGAAATCCACGTACAGACTATTAAAAAAAAATCCAATTCAAGGAATTTATATGGTAAGGGTAAGTAAGTGATATGTAGATTAAGGGATAAATTTCAGATCTGTGTAGAATTCATGCGTGGCTTATTTGAGCAGCACACTCGTTTAACAACATCGCTCCATGACGGGTCCCTGATCAATCTCTCTAACAATCAACCCAGGTGGAAAGCTTCAAAAAGCCATCGCGTCCCATAGTTCACACAGAAACATACAAAATTCTAATTTTGATTATGTTCTCAACTATTTCCTTGTAGTTCATCGTTGATGAAGTATGTGAAACGAATAAATATGCCGTTTCTATAATAAGTTTACGATAACTTGATTGTGAGATTATTTAATTGAGGCATCGCATCAAATAAGACGCCCAGTGCTTAAAAAAGTGAAGGAATGAATATTGCGAAATATACACACATAATTAGGACTTTAGTTTTCTCAGTTGAAGGCTGTTGAAGGGCAGTGAGAAAGAATGTCACATTTGTGTGTTTTTGTGTGCATAATAAAACTGACAAGTGTGAGATTTACTAATGTCGTATTTATTAGTTAATCAAATCCAGACATATTTAGCAGAATTAAAATGTTTATTTGACATGAGAAAACGTAACTTTATTTCCAAATATCACTTGTTTCATTTTCACAACCGGTAAAAAATTACTACTTTTCAAAATTTTCATTAAATTACTCAAATTGAATTAATTATTTTTGAAAACCAAAACTCGTCCCCTAATAAGGTTAATTTTGGTTTCGTTAATTCAAAATTCGACCTGCTTGTTTAATTTTTGATCTTGTGATATGATCAGTGTTACTTTGAATCGAAACTTAAGATGTTTTTCATATTTTCCGAGATAAATATGTTTTGAGAAGATAAAAATTGCTCAAACATCGCTATTTTGAGAACTGACATATGGTGACGACCAAATTTAATTTAGTGTTCGTTATTCAAAAGCGCTTACAATTTTGAAGTATTTGGTTAATTTAATTGTCTTGAGAAAAAATTGATTTATTAATTTCTAACCTACTGATTAAGCTGTTTAATTAATGAGTTCTGTCAACTGAGTGACGTACCAAAACCTAAAATTTATGAACGCTTGTTATTTTGACATTTTCGAAGCTTAAAATTTCTGAAATTTGTTTATAATTTATTAAGCATTTGATCAGTGCGTTTACGATTAATGTCCTTTTTTCATAAGAAAATGAAATTAATTTTTTATTTCAAAATTCAAATTTAGCAGTATCGAGTAATCAACTTTCCAATAACAAGGTTGCCACAAAATCGGAATTTCAAAATTCCCTGAATTTTTCCCGACCATCTTTTCATTTTCCCTGACATATATAATTTTATAAGGGGTTATCCACAAATTAAGTAAGATAGACGTAAAATATATGAATTATTAAGAAAATAGTCGAGTTTTCAACACAAAAAGATAAATTTAGAAACGAAAATAGAAGAATCACATATTCAGCTAGAATAATTAATTTTCAACCAAGAGAAAGGAAATTTTCAAGAAAATAGTTAAATTTCCAATAAAAGTGATGAATCTTCTATCAACAAGTGAATTCTCAACAAAAATTATAATAGTTAATATTTTTACAAAAAGATATTTCAATTTTGAAACAAAAAAATCAAATAAAAAAAATCATAAAATACGAATTTTTAACGGAAAATACGCAAAATCGGTGAATTTTCAACTAAACAATATCAATTTTCTAGCAAGAATTGAATAGTTACATTGTCAGACGAAAAATTAATATTTAACAAAAAGAAAAGCTAGCTTCTAATAAAATAGTTAAATTTTCAAATAAAAAAATTTATTTTGAATCAAAATGATAAATCGCCATAGAAAAAATAATTTTGAACCAAACAGTTGAATATTCAAGCCAAAAGATGAATTTTCTACCAAAAAAAGTTAAATTTTCAAGAAAATGGATGAATTTTCAGTGAAATAGTTGAATTTTCAACAAACAGATACATAAAACTAAACATTTTTTTTTTCTTAAATTAACTAAATCATAAAAAATTTCCTTTTTTCTCATATTCATACAAATTCTAACTGAAACAAATGTTAGTTCTGGTTACTTTTTGTATTATTATTCAATACCAAGAACTGTACATGAAAAAATTACCATAATTTTTGTACCAATCGCAAGATTTTTTTAATTCTCAAATTTCAGAATTTTTAAGGGCATTGTAACACTGTAGGACCATTTTTTATTTCAAAAAGTCATTAGTATTTTTATTTTCAAGTTAACGTTTCAAATTTCAGCACTTGCCGTTTACGATTTTTTAATAATTTTTATTTCCGGTTTACTCGATTGGACTACAAAAAGTCTGCCTAACTATATCACCGTTAGGATATGTTATATCTGACACTAAATTTACAGCTCGCAGACATTTTGTTACCATATACTTCTCGTTTATATAAAGACAACATTTATTATATATCCATAAAAAAAATTGTCCATGAAGAATCAATCTATGATTGTTTATGAATTAGTGAAATATTAATTGCCATTCGAGGAATTAGTGTTCAATGAGTGTAACTTTAAATCATGTCTTTAACATGACAAATATTTTTTGATTTTTTCAAAATAGTTTCTAAAAAACACATAATAACGACATCCTTGTAAATAGCTTTGTAACCAGCCATCTAAAGCTCAACGTGTTTTTCATGAGAAGCATAACTTTTTGTACATCAAGTGAAAAATGGTTTTCAGTTTCAAGAATTTTGTAAAGAAATAAATATACAGTTCAATGAAACTACAATAAAAATGTTATTTTGAATGATAATTTATAGGTTAATCTTATATATTTACCAGTAGAATTAACAAGCACAGCTAAACCGAAGAACAGAATATCAACGACCCTCATTTTTAAAAACTAGAGAAAACTGATTGAAGGAGAACTAATAAAGATTCTACAAGATATTTTAGAATATATACACATAAATAGCTGTTGGATGAATTTAAACAGTTTTTTCTTTTTTGAAGACAGACAATAATGCAGATTTATGATAGTTTAATTCTGAGGAACCATAATAGCTTGTACGCTATATTACGTTATCAGTTATATTTGCTTCACTTATCGCAGAGATTTTATGATATGTACATTAATTACCGTGCAACATTATAAAAACACGTCTGTAGAAGCTTGTGTTCATATCTTTAAGACTCGTAAATCAGTGAATCTATTTGCAAAGCAGAAATTTTTGCTACGATAGATAACATGCTGATAATATCTTTTGAAACTTTGGTTTGTTTGGCAACTTTGGAAACTTTGGTTCCTTTAGTTGAATATAAAATATAGTTTTACACTAAAAATATAGATGCAATGGATAAAGATCGATTTTTCTATGCTTGTCATCAAATGTGGTGTGAGGAATTTCACGTGCGTCAATATGCCGGATGTGGATTGTTCCCCAAATGCACCGGATTTTGTCGGATCTGGCGTTAGTAATAAAAAATCAGCGGTTTTAATCTATAAATATTAAAGAAACTGTCTACTACTGCGGAAATGGATTACATTTCTCTTTTTAAAAACAGACCTTTTTCAAACAATCTCACTTGAGACAAACAATTTTTACCCTTATTATCTGTACTAATTATTAATGTTCTATTAAGATAGTTAATGCCTATGAAAATATAATATCCAATAATGTGACTCGAAATGAAAACAATCGATAAATTCCACAATTTATTAACTTTTTGCAGAGCAATGAATTAACCCGAGTAGTTAATTACTCCTACAATTTGGTGTTCACTTTCTCTGCAATCTTACCCAATGCCATGCAATACTTTGCAATTCCATGCAATCTTTACAACACCTTGTAATCCGCCTTTACAAGAAAATGTTATAAGAAATTCATTATAGGTCCATAGATGCAAAAAAATCAAGGAAGTACAAAAAAATGATTTATTTATTTATTCAACGTAGGATGTCACAATTTTTAAGAAATTTCAAAGAATTTTGAAGAATTGTCATGGATTTTAAATGATATTGTCACATTTCGTGAAAATTTTGCCACATTTTAAAGATTCACAAACAAATCAGGAGGTTTAAAGGACTTCAAAGTATTCTAACATATTTCGAGGAACTTTCACTAATTTTAATGATTTTAAAAGGATTTTAAGAGACTAAACGTATTTCCTCGGATTTGAAGCAATTTTCAAACATTTCCGGGGATTTTAAGGGACTCCAAATGATTTCAAGAGATTTAAAAATTTTGAACACCTTCCAATGAATTTTGTATGATTTCATGAGATTTCGAAATATTCCTAGTGAAATAAGGACTTTGAAGGGATTTGATAGGATTTCCAAATATTTTAACCAATTTTTGAAGATTTAATTGGTTTTAAAGAGATTAAAAATATTTCCTCAGATTTCGAGTAATTTCCGAAGAATTTCGGGAACTTTAAGGTATTCTAAAGGATTTCCAGGAAGTTAAAAAATGTCAAGGGATTCCAATGAATGTTGTGGGATTTTCAAAGATATCAAAATATTTCGAGTGAATTAAAAAAAAAATTAATTCAAGAGGATTACTAGAGACTTTATGTATTTCTAGGAATTTTAAGAATTTTCAAGTAATTTCACAAGATTAGAGGTCTCAACAGATTTTCATGTATTTAAACGAGTTTTCAGAAAACTTTAATAAATAAGTTGAATTAAGTTTGAATATCAGAGAATTTTCATGGCTTTTAAACGATTTCGTCAGATTTAATAACAATTTCACCGGATTTCCACAGAGTTCAAAAATTTTAAGGGATTCGAATGAATGTTGTGGGATTTTCAAAGATATCAAAATATTTCTCGTGAATTCAAAAGAAAATAAATTGATTCTAATTTAATTCAGAAGGATTACCAGCTGTTTTAAATATTTCTAGCAATTCAAAGAAATTTCAAGGAATTTCACAAGATTAAATGTTTTCAAAGATTTATATGTATTTCAACGGGTTTTCAGAGAACTGTAATGAATAAGGTGAACCTGATGGGCTGCATCGCGAGGTGTGGCTACTCTGGGGAACTGACGGACTCTGCTCTGTGAGACTCAAACTAAGAAGCGATCATTCGAGGGGGTAATGGCAAAGCCCCCTGGAATATCGAGAGCGCGAGTTCTCATGCTCCCAAGCTAAGATGTGATCGCCGTGTCAAGAGCTGAATGGAACCAGGGTTAACAAATCCTTGAACACCCCGGCCTGCCCCCCTTAGTAGAGGCGGACAGGCAGGGGTTTCAAAGGTGTTTTAACAAAGACTTTGGGACACCAGGTCGAATCCCATAGTATTTAGACCCGCCTCCTGCAAGCGGGGCTCTGTGGGCGGGGGGTGTTTCTTATTACCCTAGATTCTCGTGGGACAAAAATGTATCCCAAACAAACTAAAAAACGACCAGAGGCGGTGCGAACGGAACTAACGGAACTACGGAACTCACCGTAGGGAAGAGGAACCGTTGCGGAGCACAAAGAAAGAGAGCCCGCGAGGCGCGTCTTGCAAACAGCAGCCAAGGCTCCTGACAGGGGGCAGTGGCTGCGGAAACTTTACACGGAGCAACTCCTCAGGCTTATTCCGTAGGCAAGAAGAAGAAGGGCTCCGGAGAAACTCCCCCAAACAGGTAGTTGGAACGGCAGAAGGCTCTGGTAATACAGGGCCTCACTTTCGCGCAGATGGCCAACAACGCCCTGGTGAGAGTTGTCTTTGCGTCGGGTTATCCTGATAACTGTCTAACTCTCGAGGATTTGGACAAGTTGAGGGATGAAATCTGTAAAGTGATTGACGCGTTACCTCGCGAGGGACGCGCCCCCAGATTCAACGACATCTTCATCAGGTCGGGGGCCATCGTTGTGGAGGCCACGCACATCTGGTCGCGAGATCGGATTTTGGAAAAAACCCTAACGTTCAGGCTTAAAGAAGGTCTGAACTTTGAAGTCAAGGGAACGGAGTGTCGGCAAAGGTACCGCAGAGCGACCGTACTGATTCCCGGGAACCCCGAGAGTCCGGCGACCATTCTGAAGCGCCTGAGCTTTCAGAACCCGTCTCTACGAACTGATTCGTGAAAGGTATTTCCGACTGGCAGGGATCCAGGCTGAAGGGAAGAGGCTGGATTCTAGTAATTGGTCTTCTCGAATCCTCAATCAGAGCCCTTACGGCTCTAGATTTTATACCCTATCTAAGAGCAAATAGCGTTCCCTCCCAGGTGACCCAACTGGGATCCGCAGGCGACCCAGAAGCATCCGGAGGTGCCCTGAACTAACCTTTCAATGGCTGAGACGGGAATCTCTATTACGCAGATTAATTTAGACCACGCAAAGGCGCAGACAGGGTTTCCCCTAATCCAAGAACCCTGGTTATACAGGGGAAGGACTTGTGGCTTGTCAGGATGTGGCTCCATATATAAGGGGCCACGCGAAAAAACGCCAAGTGTATGCGTAGGCGTCAAGGTTATAGATGCGATCTTGGTGCCTACATTCTGTTTTAGAGATATCACCGTTATCAAGGTGAAACTCAGGGGCAGTAGTGGAGAAAGGCTGAAAGTATTTATTGCCTCGGTTTATTTCCCTGGCAATGACAGAGGGAGAGATTTAATTGAATACATATCGCGCACAGAGCTGGAGATTCTGTATCGGGGTGATACTCACACATTCCAGACGAAAAACGGTAGTGAGGTTCTCGATATGACTCTATTTTCAAGTGTACTGAGGAGCAGGGTAGTGGATTGGAGGGTCTCCGATGAGGAGTCTCTTTCGGACAACGAACATATTGTGTTTCGATTAATCCTAGAAAAACCGGTGGTTTCTAAGATCATTACTTATTCGGACTATTTGGACTATAATTAAATTTGGAAAATTATACATACATACATACCTTTAAAATCAGAATTTTTTATTAAACAACTTCCCACAAGCTATGGTACCATTGATGAGTTGGAGCACGCCCCGGATTTTCTGTGAACGGCTCTGACAACATCATATGAAAACAATTGCCCTACAAGCACAATTAAGTCTAGGAAGGGAGCAGAATGGTGGAATACCCACCTGGAGAGACTCCGTAAAAGGACAAGAATGTTGTGCAATAGGACAAATAGAACTAAGTTGCCTTCAGACTGGGACATCTATAAGACGGCCCAGTGTAAATACAATAAAAATATAAGAAAGTATAAGCAGGATGATTGGAGGGGCTCCTGCGAGGAATCGAAAAACATGCCGAAAACGACAAGGCTCCACAAGATCCTGGCGACAAACCCGGAACCTCGCCTGGGGCTCATAAGACTCGATAATCGTGAGTTTTCCGAAGACGAAGAAGCAACGCTGAATCACCTGATGAAAGTTCACTTCCCGGGTTTTCAGCAAATCCGAACCGACCAAGAGGAGGAAGGCTGGGGCCAAGGGTGGAAAGGGCCGACTGGAATTTCGCCACTAAGGTGGCTGATTACAAAAAGGTGGAATGGGCTGTAGGGTCCTCCTGTCCCTTTATATCACCAGGGGCGGATGGCATTTACCTAGAGTTTTGCCAAAAGGCATGGATTTAGTCGTCCATCCTCTGAAGAAATTATTTAGGGCAAGTATAGCCCTTGAACACGTGCCATCGGGAGAGAGTGTTACACTGCGGCCAAAGATTTCCGACCAATCAGCCTAACGTCTTTCATCCTGAAGACGCTGGAGAAGCTGGTCGAGAGATACATTAGGGATGAGGTGCTCTTGGCCTTCCCGCTGCATAGAGGGCAGCATGCTTTTCAGGCAGGCTGCTCGGTAGAAACTACGCTTAATGCTGTTGTGGCAAAATTGGAGCAGCAGTTTGAACAAAAGGGGTATGCTTTGGGATTTTTCTTGGATATAGAGTGTGCTTTCGGCAATACTCCTCCAGAAGTCATCTCTCGAGAGGCTTTGAGATGTGGCGTGCCGGACCAGCTAATATACTAGATAGGAAGCATGCTGCGCCGGAGAAGACTCGAAACCAGATGGGGTGAAGGCCTAGTAGGGGGATAGCTCCAAGTGATTGCCTACAGGTGGGTGTACTGTCGCCCCTCCTGTCGTGCATTGTGGTGGACGGCTTACTTTGAAGGCTAACTAAAGAGGGGTACTATACTCAGGGATATGCGGATGACATTGTAATCCTAGTCAGGGGGGCTCATCTGGAAATGCTGATGGGTCTCATAAGGTCAGCGCTGCGCATAGTAGAGCTCTGGTGCGATAGCTCAGGGCTTTCGGTAAATACGGAAAAGACCAACCTGGTCATTTTCACGAGAAATTGTAAAGTTCCGAAAGTTGACGCTTCTGTATTTTGTGGTGGGGATCTGACGATTTCAGATTCAGTTAGATATCTGGGAGTAATCCTAGATAGCAAGCTGAACTGGGCAAAGCACCTGCAGACCCATTGCAGGAAATTTGTCATGACTGTTTGTATGTGCAGGAGAGCCTTTGGGTTGCCGTGGGGTCTAGGGCCTAAAATGCTTGCATGGCTCAACTCTGCTGTCCTAAAACCCAGGCTTCTACATGCGGCCGTGGTCTGGTGGCCACGGGCGGAACTTAAAACAATACAGGACAGGCCGCGAAGATTACAAATGCTAGCATTCAGGGGTTTGACTGGAGCAATGAGGACTACGCCCACAGCAGCGAAAGGATTGATGCTCTGTGAGGAATCCCTACATGCTGCGATAACCGCTAGAGCGGTACACGCGATAGGCCGCCTCGCAAGAGTAAATAGATTGACTCAGGGGACTAGACACACTAGGCTCCCGAGTGATATCAGCGCACTGCCAATTCTACAGATGAGGCAAGATAACATAAGAAAACGCTTCAACTTTGCCAAAGCTTTCCGCGTCTGCATCCCAAACAGGAATCTGTGGAAAGCAAATGGCAACCTGCTTCTCCAGGGGGAAATCGGGTATACAGATGGCTCCAGGGGAGACGGAGAGCCAGGAGCAGGAATTTATGACAGCAAGAGAGGGAAAGGTATAGGGATCACACTTGGGCGACACGCTACTGTCTTGCTAGCGGAGGTCCTGGCCGTCCTTCGCTGCGCTGAAACACTTATAGATGAAAACGCTGCTGGCAGACAGATTACGATCTGTTCGGATAGCCAAGCGACACTAACTGCAATAGGGAAACCAGACATAACATCAGAACTGGTTTGGGAATACAAAAAGGCATTAAACCAACTTGCAGAAAGAAACGAAGTGGCTATCATATGGGTCCCTGGTCACACAGGAATCAAAGGCAAGGAAAAGGCGGACCAGTTGGCAAAACGCGGCGCAGCGAGTGAATACATAGGACCAGAACCAATACTGGGAATAGCGTCTTGCTGTGTCGGAATGGCGATTAAAAGCTGGATCCGAACAAAACACCGGGAATACTGGGAAAAACCCCAGGGTTGCCGTCAGGCGAAATCCATCCTAAGTTATACCTATGGGATGGGTAGAGCTAGGGAAATCCTGGGCTTACCCAAGAAATATATAAAGACAGTGGTACGGACCCTAACTGGGCACAACCATTTGAACTATCATATGCACAAAATGGGGTAAAACCCCACGACAGAGTGCAGGAAATGCAGCAGGGATGCCGAAACATCCCTGCATGTATTATGCCAGTGCCCGGTATTAGCAAGGCTCAGGCAACAGACTCTCAAGGCTCATTTTATGGAAACAGAGGAAATTAGAACGCGATCTGTGGTCGACATAATAGGCTTCGTCAAGAGGTCAGGGGTCGACTGCTGTGAGTGAAGAAGTAAGGGTGTGGCAAAATAGGCTTTATAGCTTGAGCGCCAGGGTAGCTCTCCAGGGTCTTTCCGCCCGTATTAGAACTAACTAACTAAGGCTTTTAAAAGGATTTCATAGGATTTTCTAAATATTTCAACTAATTTAAACGAATTATAGGAATTTAAAAACATTTCAAGGAATTTTAGAGAATTTTAACGTTTTTAAAAGATATCAAAGGACTCAAAGGACTACAAAGATTCATAGGGATTTAACGTATTTTCGGGAAAACTTTTATGAATAAGTTTAATTCAATGGATTTTATATCAATTTTACTTTACGAAATAAATGAAGTTTTATTTCAAGAAATTCTCACGGATTTCAACATTTTAGGAAGACCTTCAACTATTTTGATGATTTTGGAGAATTTTACAGTTTTCAATCATTTTCCACAGATTTTAACAAATTTCAAATATTTCAATAGAATCCAAAATATTTCCAAAGTTATCAAAGGGACTTCAGAGATTTCAAACAGTTTTGATATGAATTTCAATTAAAATTTGGGATATTTTGAAGATGTCAAGAGAATTCACAGATTTTTGCTGCGTAAAATTTATTTGTGCGGAATGCCTATTTTTTGTACTTCTATATGACATGATGAGTAGTCTAAAATAAATCCTTCCTCCGTAGTTTCTCTAATTTTTACAATAACTCCTGGAATATGTTTGCATTATTTATTCCAATGCTGATTACCGGCTATAATTTTTTTCAATATAATGAGTTTCTATAATGAATTTCCTCTAATCCATAGAATTTTTTTCAATCCTATGCAATCTTTCATTCTTGCAATTTAGTGAACACTGAAAATCCGAACAATTAAGCCCTATTCAAATTCTCTATTTTATTACGGGAATTTTAGAACTTGGAACTTCGAAAAACTAGTGCCAATAGATTCAGTGTAGGCCCTAGTATCATTTCTTACTCAAAGCTGAAAGAAAGTCTTTTTTACCCTGACTTAAAAAAACACGAATACATATAATACCTGATTATAATTTTCTGTCCTTATTGTTAATAAAAAGAAAACTTTTTGTCGCCAAATGATGATACTTGATTTCGTAAACATTGTAATTGAACTCGTGAAAAGTGAGGGTTACTCTATTTGGTATTAACTAAAATCTAAAATATTATTATATATATATTATTATATATATATTATATATATATATTTTTATATTATTAACTAAAATATGGCCAACGGCCATACCACGCTGAAAAACCCAGTTCTCGTCAGATCACTGAAGTTAAACAGCGTTGGACGCGGTTAGTACTTGGATGGGTGACCATTCAAGAATACTGACATGAGTGCTGTTGGCACATCGTGGGTGTGGTGAGCCCACACTTGTAGTTATTTATAACTACAAGAAAAACCTAGAAACACTACCCGAATCGGGTAGTGTCACGCCTACCCTGAAAGGGAAATGGTTTAATGGTATATATAACAAATCATTTGAACTATGATGATTGAATAATAAGTGCTCCTTCCATTATGTGTAACAATGTTTAAGAAGTAATTAAAGCAACACCGATAAAGCCATTTATTCCTATTTAAGCGCAAAGTCTATTTTTAGTAAGCTGAAATGTTTCATCTTTTGAAGGAACATGAAATTATAAGTAGTTTTTTGAAATATACAAGATTTTCTAATACTTCAAAAATGTGGACATATGTAATCATATTCTTTGGTCCCTGGACAACTATGAGAGAAAGAGGAATGATGACCTACATGCTTATTACTTTCCAGAGTAACTTCTGTATTTAAATGCGTCAAACACGTTTAAAAAAGACTTGAAGATTTGATCTTTCTGAATTATTACTAACAAGGAGATGGTTTATTTATATATATATATATATATATATATATATATATAAGCTTAGTAACCGACATACATACCTGAAATTGCATAATAATTTTTTTCGAACTTGAGCGTAGAATTTTATCTACTGAAAATAAAATGTTTGATTTGTAGTCTTAAACAATATGCCTATCTTGTTACATGCTTAATTAGGAGAAAAAAATGGTCTATCGCGGTCCCGGTGGTGTAATTGGTTGACGTATTTATACTCACAAAAACACATCAAAAGAAACTTGGAGCCATATATATTTTTCCTTGTTAATCCAAAAAATGACCAGCTATTGTCAAAATTAAATTAAAATTATTTGTGTGTGATGTCAAGAAATGAATTTACCTCTTACTATCAAAAATTAATACAAACGTGTGTAAACTTTAAGGACTTTTTGAACAATTTAAAAGCGTATTGTGGACAATTTGTTAGGAATTCGTTGATCAGTTTTTGAAGGGATTATTCAAACCAAGCTTTGGAAGAAAAAAATTGAATATTAAACATTATTATTACATTAAGTAACATAATATTTTGAAAATCTTTGAAAATTTCAACACATTATCGAAAATCTTTCATCAGAAAGATCAAATTCACTTTTTGATGTAATTTCAGAACTTCAGAAATAATGTTCCGAGCACAACCATTTAGGACAGTAAAAGTGTGGAAAGGAGTATGCTTGAGTTTTAAATTACGCTCATCTGTAATGTCATCATACACCAACAACCGTGATCGAGTTTGGAAGGATGATGCTCTTTACGAGAAGAATTCAAGTGGAGGTGGGAAGGAAATTTTTGTTCCTATGCAATGGCTGAAGGACTCGGAAAGTTCTCCATCTCCTTTTAAGACAATTTTCGATTCAGTGTCAGGCCCAAATCCGAATCCAAATTCATGTAGGGGATGTTAAGTCCATTAACATGGCTTTCTATCCATGACCACGAAAGCCGGACTGCAGAGGATCAATAAGGTTGTTGGCATTTATATAATCCATTAACTGGTGATGGACAGTTTGTTCTAGTGGTTGAATGAAGATAGGGTGAAAATATTTGAAAGAGATTGGGTTAGAATCATTTGGAATTGGTGGAACAAAATCCATTTTCCTTGGGTCAGGGAATATTCTAACTTAAAGGTAGGAATTGTAAATTTGCAGGACAGCAAATGTTATCGGTAGTGATGAACAAATCACTTTAATGAAAATTCTAATAATCTCTATTGTCACTGATCTGGTCTCATTCAGCTTTTTCAAGAAAAATTGGAAAGCGATGCCCAAAAAGAAAAGTGTTGTGACATCCGAAGTAGGTGGGGAAGTACTTTTTAGGGTCGGTAAAACTATTCAGGAAAACAACAGGATGGTAAAGATATTTAATTGAACATTATCACAAAGAGCTGAGTCCGGAGATGCTCGCTAAGGACGGATCAACGCCAGTTGCCTCAAGCGGAGCCATACATTCTCATTATTGTTTCGGTTTTCAATCGAGTTTAAGTTGTACTGGTTGTAGGCGTTATGGATTTTGGTTTCTCTGAGGTTACTAATCTTCCTCAATTCAGCTTGAATCACAGTATTTTACGTTCTATTCACCAATCTACGTTTATCATCACGTTGATTCATCAGTATTCTGATATCAGAGGTGATTCAAGGGCAAGATTTTTTTCACAAAATTGGGAACGTCGCAAATTTATCAAAAGAAGATGTCAAAAATGAAGTTAGAGTCAGAAAGGTGGTCTGAGTACTGATATTCTGCTCGAATTAAATTTTTTCTGAAATAATGTTTATATTTTGGATAGTGGGCATTGGCCACATACTGGAGGTAACTAAATTTGAAAAAAATGAAGCTCAAGGTAAAATAATTCGAGAAAAAGATCGATAAGAGGGATATGCAAGCAGGCATCGATAAGAGACCAAACTTCGTGATTTCAAAGAACATCTGGTGTCTTACGTAATATACTGCAACTGAGACAAGAATCAGTATAAATTATTATCAATGGAATAAGAGCAGTAATACACAGGTATAAAAGAAGAGTATAAATGTGAAAGGCGCATTCACTGATAAGATAGCGGCATTGTTGCAAGTTAGATACACGGTATTGAGTATACATTGGAAAAGTAATATAAAGGCATTTCGGTTGAAGTAGGATTTTTTTAATACTCTGCACGGGGTTATCCCGGTATACCACCTTGATCAAAAATGTTTAGGACTTTATTTTTATAATCAAAAATACAAGTTTATTCATCACAATCGATATTGTCCCCTTCAAAGTACTCCCCATCGACTGAAACGCACTTATGCCAGCGCTTGAACCAATCCTCGAAACATTTTTTATAATCGGTTGGCGGTATAGCCATCAGAGCCATCTTCGATTTTTCCATGACCTCATCTCGGGTGCTGTAACGCGTTCCGCGGAGCAGTTTCTTGAATTGACCGAATAGGAAAAAGTCAACCACCGAATTCACCTGATTTGGCTCCCTGCGACTTTTTCCTATTTGGTCGACTCAAGAAACCGCTCTGCGGAACGCGTTACAGCACCCGAGATGAGGTCATGGAAAAATCGAAGATGGCTCTGATGGCTATACCGCAAACCGATTATAAAAAATGTTTCGAGGATTGGATCAATCGCTGGCATAAGTGCGTTGCAATCGATGGGGAGTACTTTGAAAGGGACAATATCGATTATGATGAATAAACTTGTATTTTTGATTTTGAAAATAAACTCCTAAAACTTTTTGATCAAGGTGGTATATCATCAGTCACGGACGCATTTCCGTAATGCAGTCAAGTGATCTGATAAGAGCAGTATGCCGAATTAAAAATATTGGACAAAGTCTGATTTTTCACCCCACCATCCATAGACTGGGTTGCAGCCAAGTGAATGATGGGAGGACATACAGTTTTAGGTCAGATTCAAACCACTAGAACGTGGAGATTCAGATTTTTAGGTTAATCTAGAATTACTGTGTTGTATCAAGACCTCCCCGCCAAAAACGATACGCAGCAAACATGGCAAAGATTAGGTAATTGATATTGGACTTTCTACATCCTGAAGCGAAGAAAGAAGAATCCTTGGTGCACTGTCTTCCTTACGTCAGAAGATCTTGCCTCCGTCCAGCCAAAGAAACTTAATTTTCTTCTGCCTTGTAAGTCCCAGGGTCACAGCATACATCTTCCGAAAATAGGGCGAGAAGAATTTGCGTAGGAAAACGAGATGTTTATCATTTCCAATCCAACCAATATTTGTGGTTGAAAAGTCTCTTCTCGTTTTCAGCTCCTCAATCAACTTATATCTAACCAATTTTCTGCTAAATTTAGTGACAATGATAGAAGCAAATGAGGGGGAAACTGACAGTACAGCTTCGGAGACAGAATCGGATGTTATTGGTGCCTGACGGATTCCATAGATGTTGATCATATCTTCTTCAACGAGAATAACATCCAACCCTCTGGAGACTGATACGACAGTAGACTCTTGATACGACAGTAGGCTTTTGGCGGTTGAAATTTTGAAATGTTCAGTAATGTCAGACTGCGTCTCTGCAATCGAAGCAATGAGATTACATTTTCATTCCGTAACTCAGTCTTTTAGCACCCTCACAGCCTATCACGATATAACATTTGAAATTCTGGTTTCTGCGAATTCTTTATTTTAACTCGCGTATGCCTAGATTTCTCAATTCTTTTTCTCCATCATCCTTCACGTAGGTTCATATTTTAAACTGTGAGGTAATGGTCCAAAATGTATATAGAACCTCTCATAAACCTGTATCCTCTACTAGCCCTCTCAGCCTCTCATCCGCTACAACAAAGTTAATCTTACTGTGGCTTTCACCTCTGCATCAAGTTTATATGTTGATAATTTTGTATCTCAACCATGTATATTTCTTATGAAAAAGCCTTTTCCAAACATACGCTGATAAATTTCTCCCCGTTACAGATCTCCGAAATGAGCAAGTACCTCATCAGTACCTGCGCACTGCACACTAGCCCAGCCAGCAAAATGATTATTTTCCGAGGATCGCAAGTTCCTTTCCTTTACTACTTTTGCCATCAAATGGAGCATAGCATGTTATGATAAATAGCCTTAGAATTTCAACTTGTATTCTAACTCACAGCCATCTGGCTGATACTCATTCAAAGCTTTGAGTTCGAATCTATTTTTTTTCTCTTTTATGTCACACCACTTCTTCTTTGATTCAGGTACACATAAAATATCTAGCTTCTTTACGCGCATTGTATACCATAATACACTTTTCTTAAGATCATTTTTATCTCCAGCATTCCAAACACCTAGTCTCCATCCGTCGCCTGATACTTATCTAAATGCATGCCTTTCGTCAAACAAAGTGTCAATCCAGTCCAAGGCTAGGTTATTATTTGTATTTCATTATGTACAGTATACTGGCCAGCATTTACAACCAAACTTCGGTTTTTCGAGGGAAATAAAAGAGCCTAAACTTTTGGTATGAGAAAAATGTTGCATTTCTATTGTGAAAGTGCTAGCAGAACGAACCTCGAAAAAGCCGCAGAATAAAATAATAATTATTATAGTTTTGTTCAGACACATAAAGCTGAAATATTTTTATAGTCCATAAATTATAGAAAATACGACGATGAGATAATAAATGTACCCTTCATCATGTTATGATCATTGTTTGGCATTGGTATGTTTCAGGAGTGATAAAACAAACCATGATGTCTCCATCTAGTCCTATTTAATAGGAAAGTTTATTTTCATCAAGCTTACACTTTTTATGCTTTTAAATTACATACAATTATGAATAGTTTATGATTAAAGACGGCCGTCATGATTTTTAAAAACTCGGAAAGTTATTTTAGAAATAACAGCTCTATATTAAAATACGTGTCATAAAAAATATAGAGCTATTACTTCTAAGATAAATTGCAGGTACCATCAAATTGAGCTACTTTTATTTCCAGCGCTATTATGATCTTAGTGTATTAATTCGCAGACATTTTTATTTTGTATTTCTGTAAAAAAAAGTAAAATTTCACGTACTAAGCTAAAATGTGGTCCCATATTTTTTACAAAATGTACCATGATAGCCCCGGTTGACGGTAAGTCCGTCAACAGAGTCGAATTTAAAATGTTTCAAGAAGTAAAAAAAAATCTGAAGATTCCTGGAAAAGTAGAAATTTATTAATTATTTTGAAAAAATAATTTTAAGAGGAAATTGGAAAATATTCTCAAACATTTTAATCAGTTATCGAAAAAAGAAGTTTTCTGGGAACTGTTAAAAATCTCATGAGAATGAAAACAAAACAAAATGCAGATTTTTGAAGTTCGCCCTAAAAAGTAAAAAAGTAAAAAACCATCAGTTTGACAGTCGCTTTAGTATTTGTGTCCCAACTTTGGCATTATTTTTAAGATGTATTGGGGAAGATAAGATTATCTATAAGATCTTCTCGTTCCAACAATCAGTTTTTCCCTCCTTTAAAGCCATAAAAATAGTACACGAATGTACAATTACATAGAAATGGCCCTCAGTGTTAAGGTTCGAGATAAGCTACACAATATGCCGAGTAATAGTTGCCTAACGTTTCGCAGTGATTTAAAAATATTGACGTGAATAACAAAACTGTGCTCACATCTCTGAAGCCAAAAAATAATGAGTCTGTTTGAACAGCTGTAGTTTCAATTACGAAAGCAGAAACTTTTATCTCGCAAAAACTGTGACTATTATAGAAGAGGGAGCATAAATATTATTTCAAATATTTCAAAGGTTTATTTGCAAAAATATTCTTATATTAAAGCAATATGAATTTGATAAAGGGGCCTGCAGAAAATGGATGGAAAAAGCGTTTTAATGAAACTCTCTTATTACGACTTTTAATCAGAAGCAACTACAGCTCAAAAATAAGATTCTCGAAGTGTACGTTTGAAAATATTCAAAAACAGTTTTTCCGGAGTTCAAAATCCAAAAAATGGAAAATTCAGGCGAAAGGGGCGGGGGTTCATATTCCTTCAAAGCAAAGTTTTTTCCAAAAAAAATTCTGTGAAAAATTCACTTCGTCAATTATGTAGGCGATAGTTTTTTTGTCGGAAAAACTATTTTTCCGATATGAGAAAAATTTTTAAACTTTTTTGATAAATAAGTTTAAAGCAATCATTTTTGTCATAGCCCTAGGTAATGTCAACAGCCTGTCACATTTTACTTTTAAAATTAAAAAAAAATATTTTTACATACTCATCAGAGAAGGTATTAGATTTGTGTACAATTTGACCCCTCCCTCTGTTTTTGTCAAATGTCCACCTTTTGAGACCTTCTGAACCCAAAAAAACAGGTTTTCGCGAATGTCTATCTCTGAGCATGTGTGTATGCATGTGTGGATGCATGTGTGTATGCATGCGTGTTTGTATGTAGATTTTTAATCTGTTAGCACGATAACTTTCGAAAAAATTGGCAAATTGTATTGTATTTAGTACACTGTTCAAGTGTCCTAAAATGAAGGTGAAGTTCGTTATCCAGCCATTTTGGATATAAATGCAAAAAAGGAGCGCATTTTTAAATATTTTGAGACCACTTTTTTCAAGATTTAGAAATTCTATGTACGGATCTTTGTAGTATTCAAAAATATGAACAATTTAATCCAATGACTTTTTTTGATAAAACAAAAAAATTACGGGAGTTATAGCATTTACAAAATTGCAAAAAACAAACCAAAATGAACATTTTAAGCCAAAAAACGCATGATATCAAAAAAAGTTGAAAAAAAAGAGTTGGTTTTTGAACACCCTAGAATATTTTCATAACAACTTTTTGAATTTTTTTTTTTAAATCAAAAATTCAAATTTTGATCGCATAAAAAAATGATGAAAAATAAAAAAATCCATTTTGCGATCAAACTATGCAAGATATGAAAAAAGATGAAGGAACGAAAATAGTGCAAATAAAAAAGATCTACAAATTTTGTAATGATCACTTTTTGATTAGATCCGCATTTTTTGTTTTATTCCTAAAAAACAGCATTAAAAATAGAAAAATTAAATCTGTTGAAAAAAGGCGCAAGGCAGGGGAGACCGGGACAGATTCCTAAATCACTAAACATTGCAGAAACCTAAATTTGTTGATCAAATTCAGGTACACATTTAGTGTTGAAAAAAGAAACGTATATACCACCATACAAAGAATTTTACGTAGTTTATTGTATATATGAAAATTTTTTGACTTTTTTTTTTAGAAAAACACTATATTACGAATTTGAAAAAAAATTGCATTTGGGCGAAACTGCCCCGGTACCGGGGCAGTGCGAAGCACGAGACACGTGATGAGAATTTGTTCGTTGAAGCCGAAGGAGCTTTAACAAAAGAGAATTCACAATCAGTGAAATTCAGTTTTCGATGATTTGACCTCAAATTTTAAAAGTCCTATGCAAAAATGTGGGATATATACACTTTGACCTTTAACTTATTTTTTGCAATCTGCAAAAATTTGCATTTTGCTTTACACTTTTTGAAACCTTTCTCAATTTAACACTGTTGGTGAATCTTTTCAAAACATCTGAACCTTCTAAATATCTTTTTAAATGCTCAGAATTTTCCATGAATTGTTTTTAAAATTCTGAAAAATTGAAAAAGTTGCCCTAAAATATTCCAGAAGCTTTTTTGACAAACAATTTTTTTGTTTATTTCACACTAGGATTATTTTTTTTTTTTGATTAAACGAACCATTTCTCTAACCTAATTTTTTCATTCAACGAAATTTATACTTCATAAAATTGTTTAATCATAAATCTAAATATTTCGAAAAAGTGTCATTCAATTCAAATTCGAATAAGAATGGTATTCTTTAGTGTTTCGATTTGAAAATTAACAACTTCCTTCTAATTATTTAAATCTTTTGAAACACTTAAGATATACCCTAAAATATTTAAAAGTCTTTGTCATATTTTTAAATCTCTTAAAACACACATAGTTTTTTGTTTTACATTTTTTCTAATCTTTTCAAATTCTCAATTGTTGATTGATTTTTTTAATCGTTCTAAACCTTCTAAATATCTTTCAAAATGATTCGGATTTTTCCTAAAAAATTTAAAAAATTCTGACAAATTGAAAAAATGCCTTAAAATATTGCAGATTCTTTTTTAGCATTTTTGGAAATATTTATTCAATCTTCTTAAATATTCTATTAAAATTAATTTTTAAAAAACTTTCAAAATTATCGTAGGAATCTTAAGAAAATGTTTTCATTCGTTTGAAACCTTTCAAAGTTCCTAAAAAGCTTCTTTTTTCGGTTCCTATTTAAAATGTTTGAGAATATTTTTCAATTTTCTCCTGAAATTAATTTTTTGATTAAATAATCATTGATTATTTTCCCAGAAAACTTCAGATTTTTATTGATTCTCTTCAAACATCTTAAAATTCTTAAAAAGTTTTTTTCCCGGAATCGTCAAAAACCTAAATTTTGTTTGAAATTCTTTAGAATCATTTTAAATTTTAAATTGCTTATTAATTTTTGTAAAACTTCTGAACCTTTTATATATCTTCCAAAATTATCTGAATTTTCCAAATTTTTTTAAATTCTGCAAGAATTTAAAGAAAAATTGCCCTATAATCTTCCACAAAGTTTTCGATAATTTTGGGAATGTTTTAAAATTTATATTAATATTCTCTTAAAATTAATTTTAAATTATTATTTTTTTATTTCAAACCTTTCAACATTTCTAAAAAGCTTCTTTTTTCGATAAACATTCGAAATCCTTTGAAATGCTCTGATTTTTGCTTAAAATTAATTTTTTAATATTATAAACTGCTATTTTAGTATTTTAAAAAATGGGAATTTTTTCGAAAAATATGTATTTTTTTCTCTCTAGCTCACAAATAGATTTATAGTGAACTTGGAAGTAAACTTATGTAATTCATTAAATTGTTATTCAATTGTGAATTCTTTGACATCAGAAAATAGAGACTGATCACCGAAAAAAATATTTAAAAATTTCTGGTTTGTAGAGTGACAAATTTTTCAAAGTCTAGATATAACTTAGTAGAATTCGACTAATTTAGTGAGAGAAAAGTAACCTCCAAAAATTAGTGGACAATTTTTAATTAGACAGCGAAAAACTACTGTGAAAATATATGAAATTATATCGGGCTGTAAAAATGAAAGTTTATCGAAACGGAAAACGTGGCAAATTACAAAGTTTGATGAAAGAACATGAATGTTCAACATTTTCAGCTTTATTCAAACAAGAGTATGGCCACGTATTGAGCAAAAAATGATGATTATTTAGACAATTTATCTATTTCCCCTGGCTCTATTGGCATTGAAAATAGTCACTTCTCTAATAGCACACACGTAACATGCGTTAAGTTTTCATTACAGACAAAATTAAATTTTTCTTTCATTAAACAAACCTTTTGAAATCCCTCGAAAATTCCTCTGCATCTTTGAAAACCCCCTAAAATGTCTAAAAGCCTTTGAAATATTTTTGAATATCTGACAACTTTATATTGATATCGCAAATATCTTGGAAAATCTTTAAAGCTCTTTAAAATTATTTGTAATTTGGAAAAATACCATAACATTTGTGGAATGTTTTGGGATCACTTTAAACTAATGAGAGCTACTAAAAATACCCTATGATATTTTAAATCCTTTGAAATCTTCTACAATCCCTTGGAATTTGCGTAGCTTTTTAAAATTCTTCGGAATCTTTTGAAATGCCCTAGAATGTTTGAAATTCATTGGAATATTTTGAAATCCCTTGAAACATTCTGAAGCTCTTGAAAACTCCTTGAAATTATAAAAAGTACGCTAAAATGTTTCAAATCCTTCGAAATCATTTGAAATTCCTGGAAAATGTTCCCAAGTTTTCTCTCAATTATTTCTAAGAATTAAAACTTTCAGCGCTGTGAAAAATACATATAAAAAATAAATAATAATGATGATTTGCAGGTTTACTATCTTCTATAAAATCTTTACGCAAGGTGAGAAGATTTAAGTAAAGTAATTTCCAAAATTCTTCCAAATATAATAAAATTTTTCCAAAAATCTCATAGGATGAGAAGATTTCGTTTTGGGTTTCGGATTTAGCTACCGAAAAAATACGGTAAAAATCTTCCCTTGGTTCCGGTACATTTCATTATTTCTTGTGTTTCTGTGATATTAATGAAAATTAAAAAACAAATATTCCCATCTTATATAAAGGTTACAGGTTTTTTTTTAAATAGCTATTATGTATTGTATTATTCATAAATTGAGTTAAAAATGATTCTTCTGTGTGTATTTACTTATAAAAATTGTATTCTGATAAAAATGTTCTTTATCAATAATTATTACATCCAAATGTTTTTACTGCAAAAATTAGGTTCATTAACCTCTGTTTCAGTTTTCCAAATGCCCCTGAGTTTCTTTTAAAATAATTGATTAAAGCAGCAACTAATGACAGGTTGCTTTTTTCACAAAGAATAAAAGTTATAATCCTAATGTTATAACAGAAAAAGTTAAAAGTTAATACGAGTACTAACCCCGTTACCACACTCTCCCGTATTAACCTCAATTTCAAATAATTGTAACATTTTGATTCGAAATTTGAATAAAAATAAAAAATAAAATTTTTAATTATTTTTATTATTATTGATACTTGTGCTATTTTGTAATTTTTTATTCATGAATTGATTCGAAAATGATTCTTCTGTGTGTCTATACGTATGAAAATGTTATTCTGATAAAAATGTTATTTATCAATAATTATATATAGAAAAAGTGTGCAGCCGGATTTTCTATAATACGAATTTATTTAGGGTTTTTTGTTAGAAAATTGTTGCTCCCAAAGTGTATACCTGTTAGCGAAATAATACCCCTCTTCTTTGTTTAATTATTTTTGAATTTGCGCAAGATATTTAAGGCTTCTTAATGTCTAAAACATTAAAGAGAAAAGAATACAAGGTAATTATTTAAAAAAAAAAAATTGTAAAGGATCAGTGTTTTGAATTGTTTGAAAATTGCACATTTGGAATACTAAAGCTGCTTGAGTATATGAAAATTTCACTTTCTTAAAACCTGAAATTTTCACTAACATGGTAAAAAAAATTTCCATATTGTAATTTATCTTTGAAAATGTATTTTAGGACATGCTCAAAACATTTGAAGGAAAAAAATACTTCTTCTGGATTTTTCTCTAAAATTACATACATTAGAGACTATATTATTGTCGACTGCAAAAAAACTGAAATCTTTTCTTGGATTAATTTGGCTTCTAAAATTCACGACTTTAAGGGAAAAATGAAAAAAAAAATACCTTCTTCTTTCAAAAAAGTGAAGGTTTCAGATAAAAAAAAGTTAAGTACAAGAAATTTCGGCCCTGAAAAACTAAAAGATTTTTCCTGAATAATGTGGTTTCCAAAGTGTATACTTTTTGAAAAAAAAGTAAAACATGCCCTTTTCTTCATAAGCAAGTGAAACAGTATCCATAAAAATGGATTGGGATAAAAAAAGTAAGAGCAACTATAGTCTGATGCAAAAAAGCTGAAATGTTTTTCTACAATAATTGAGATTCTAAAGTTCATATAGTTTAAAAATAAATGTCGAAACCAGTTTCAACGAATTAAGTAACTAAATTTTTGTTCTTCAAACTGAGTTAACGAAAAATAAATATCTTAGGAAGACAGGCTTGATGTAAGATAATCAGTGAGATAACGACTGTATTTCATGAGTGAGAATAAAAAAAGTTTGGAAGTATTCAATCTTAAATTTAATAGAAAATAATTATCTTTCAATTTTTATTAATTTTCAATTAATTCATTTTAATTCATTAATGCAATTACTATCTTTCGATATAAGCCATTCACAATATTTCATAAGTCAATATAACAATTATATCTGCTTCTCGAGACTTAAAATATGAAAATTTGAATTTCATTCTCAATATTCTTTATAGTAAAATTAATTATAAAAATAACTACCGCAAAACAATTTTTATTTCAGTCATTTTTTCCATTTTTTTTAAACCTTTCAAAGTTGCCGGAATGCTTCTTTTTTTCGGTGACTATTTGAAATGTCTGAAAAAATTTCTAAATCTTTAAATCTGAAGATTTTTTTATTTTCTTGATGAAAGCTTTAAAAAATTTTGATTACACCGAAAAAAATATATTTAAAAATTCCTGACTTGCAGAGTCAACAATTTTTTCGTGTTCCTAAAAACCTTTCATTGACAAAAATGTAATAGAATAAAATCGCCAAGACCCGGAAATCGAAAACGGAACTTAAAGATTAAAAATAAGATGATGTTAATATTTTTTTCTGCTAGGTCTGAAATCAGTATTTTTTAAATAATGATTGTTGTTTTTATAAATTGGGAACAAAATCTCTCTAGCTCCGCTGGGATTCGAACACCAATTCTTTTTTTTCACAACTTATAAAATTTACAATCAATATTAAAAAATATTGATTTTAGACCTAGTAGACAAAAGCATTAACATCATATTATTTACTATACTTCGCTGGTCAAAAACCATAACATCAATTATTAAAAATTAAAATATCGCATTTTTATATTAACATAGGATTTTCCAATATGCTCTCTAGGTGTAGATGAGACATATTTTGATAAATTAGACTATGAAAATATATGAATTTATTTAAGGCTGTGTAAATTAAAGAAACCGTTTATTCACCACATTGTTTTTTGTTTTTAACCCAAATCAAACTTCATAAAATTGTTTTGTCACAAATCTGAATCGTTCAAAATATTGCAAGTCACGTCACATTCTTAAACAAATTTGACTTTATGAAACCTTTCAAATTTCTGAAAAGCTTCTTTTTCCGATACACATTTTTCAATATTCTTTTCAAATTCATATTTCAAAATGAAAAATCATTAGCAATTTTTCCAGGAATATTGAAAAGTTTCTTCTCTTTTATTGAGACCCTTCGTAGTTCCCAAAAAGCTTTTTTTTCAAATTCTTCAAAAATTTAGATTTTGTTCTACATTCTTTAAAAGCTTTATGAATTTTTAGTTGTTTATCAATTTTTTCAAATCTTCTAAACATTCTGAATATATTTTCAAAATTATTCGAATTTTTCCTAAATTCTTTTTACAATTCTGCGAAATAAAACAAATTGCCTTTAAATCCTCCAAAATCTTTTTGACAATTTTGGAAATATTTTGAAACCTGTTGTAATATTCTTTTCAAATTAATTTAGAGAAAAAAATGTATACAAGTTTTCCTAGAAATGTTACGAAAAGTTTTTCTTCCTCTTTGAACCTTTTGAATTTCCTAAAAAGCTTCTTTATTTGATAACCATTTGAAATGTTTCGAAACATTTTCAAATTTTCTCTTAAAATTCATTTTTCAATATTTTGAACTATTATTTGAGTATTTCAAAAAATGTGAATCTTTCCCGAAAATATGTTTTTTTTTACTTTCTTACTTTTATATAGGCTGATGATGAAACCGAAAATAAACTTATGTGAACCGTTACATTTTCAACCGAATGTAAATAATTTTTTAGAAATTCTATCTGATACTTTGTGGTTAAAATTTTACGGATCACCAAAAAATATTTTTTTGAATCTTCTAGTTTATAGAATCAAGAATTTTGTCGGTTAATGTCATCATGAGTCCCGAAACCGACACTAAATCTACTATCGGCGCAAAAATTATAGGCATCTGCCTTTGAAGCTTAACAGCTCAGCCAAAAAAAATGCTAGAGTAATAAGGAAATAGTCATTTGAAAGCTGCAAGTGTTCCACGTAAATGAGCTCGAAGACGTTAATGTAAAAAATGTTTTGTGCTTTGCAGACTGAAAAATGTGAAAAAAAGTAAGGAATTTTGGTCACATTTAAGAAGAGTCAAGTTTAGAGCATTCTTTCTTATACAAGGGACAATGGGAAAAATTTGAAAAAATTCATGAATATGAGGAAAAGCTTTGTGAACAAATTGCAGTTGACAAATTTGAGAAATAATAAAAATTGTTGCTTAAAATTACACAAATGTACGACTATACTATCTTCGGTTCTAATAAAGATATTAAAGCGATTCGAACTGCAAACTGTAACGGATAGGCTCTGTAATTATTTACAATCTCCCGGATGAATGTGATTGTTTTATTTTTGATGGAAATCGCGATATTCGTAGACATTTTT
>CAKNYM010052755.1:101674-145538 GCA_932195095.1 Andricus curvator | reverse complement strand
ATTTTTTTTGTTGGAAAACAAGTGTCAGAAAGCAGCGGGGATCCTTTTTTTTTTGCTTCCGACCGCTCTTCCCTTTCTTCGACTCGTGCTTCTGAACTCTTGCCCAGACATTTGACGCCTCCCCCGACCAGTGCCGTATCTCTTTCATTCGTGAAATAAAATTGTGTATATAGTAAATGGAAGTGGTCGTTAGGCTTGTAGATAAAATAATTGTAGGCTACGATCGAGGTCAAAAAAACTTTGTTTCCAAAATTGTTTGTGCTTTTTTATAAAGTACAGGACATATGGTAAAGTGTGCACAACATTTTGTGTGTGTTATACTGTTATTAATTCTCAAAAATGAAAAAGTTGAATTTTCAGCTGAAAAAATTTATTTTTAATAAACAAAAAGAATTTTCATTAAAAGAGTTACATTTTACACAAAACAGTTCAATTTTCGACAGAATATATAATTTGTTAATAACGCGGATGAGTTGTCAACTAAATAATTACATTTTTAACTAAAAAATGATACATTTCCGACGAAGAATGTAATAGTTGATATTTCAACTAACAATTATTTTTCAGCGAAGAGAGAAAAAAATGTCAACCACATTTTTAAATTTTGAAATCAAAAGACAATTTCTTCGAAAATGGGTTGAATCCTCAAGCAAAACGTATTAAAAAAATGAGTTTCGAAAGAAAAGAGACAAATTTTCCACATAAAAATTCAATTTCCTAGCAAGACTTTTAACAAAAAAATGGAATTTTATCCGAGTAATAAACATTTTAAGCAAAAAACCTGAATTTTCAACTAAAAATTTAGTAGGAGATTGTTTTCAACAAAAATTAGAATAAACCTCGAACCGATTTTCCAATTTGCATAAAATAATGTGTAAGAAGTTACGCGTATTACAATCTTGTGCTTTGTTTCTCAAATGAAACCCCAATTTTTTCTCCTCATCTATATACTTATCGTCTTCTTTCTGATTCGGATATATTTTATTGTCTTCTTTTGAAATCCACCCGACAATCCAAAGAAGGTTTTACAATAACAAAATGGCGCTGGTTTTTCTGAAAATATTAGAAGTCCAAGGTACTTCGCTTAAAGAGATACGGCACTGGTCGGGGGAGGCGTCAAATGTCTGGGCAAGAGTTCAGAAGCACGAGTCGAAGAAAGGGAAGAGCGGTCGGAAGCAAAAAAAAAGGATCCCCGCTGCTTTCTGACACTTGTTTTCCAACAAAAAAAATCTGCCCGCTTCGCGGGCACATTCTCATGGCGCGCTTCGCGCGCGGCTCGCTTCGCTCGCAAGTTTGAGCGCGCCTAGGGCGCGCGACTGATGGATCTCGCGCTTCGCGCTCGATCATATATTTATCTCGCGCTTCGCGCTCGGGCGTATTTGCATCGCGCTTTACGCTAGGCTCCTCTAGATTTTTGAACTTCGTGTTCGACTTCGATGAAAAGAAAAAGTTTGTTTGCAAATATTATAAAATTATCAAAACCTCTACATATTAAGTGATTGTTAAATTTGCTTTTATTTTAGACTGAAAAGGAACTTTATTTACTCAAGGTTCTATCGACCTTAAGGAACACATTCTCATCCAGACACTCGCGCTTCGCGCTCGATATTTGATTTGAAAATCATTTGAACCGTATGATAGAAACAAAAAAGTTTGAGCGCACTTACGGCGTGCGATTTGGTAAATACACTGAGCGCGCACTTTGTGCTTCGTGTTATATGTTCTTCATATACAAATTACTAAATTTGTATTTGATTTCAAATGAAAAGTAATGATATAATTCAGGCGACAAATTTTATTAGTTAACATTTTATTTTAGCTTGTGCCGTTTATCAAAAAAGTTAATTTTTTCATTTTGAATATATTCTTACCACAAAAATTGATTACGGGTGTGTAAGTCTTTTCTGAATGCACAATTTTTGTTCATTTATATGTTTTCGTACCTTGTATTGTTTTTTCAAAAATTTGATTTTTTTACTGTCAATGTTATTTTCACGAATAAAACAAAAACCACGCATCCTATCGAAACATGAGTCACAATAAATTTGTACCTCTTCCTTGGATGAACAAATTTTGTTTCGGTCATTTTTTCGTAGCTGGTAATATTCGTCTGAAAATTTGATTTTTCTATTTTCAATGCTGTTTTTTACGAATAAAACAAAAACTACGCGTCATATCAAGAAGTGAATGATAAGAAATTTGTAGATCTTTTTTAGATGCACAATTTTGGTGAGATGACCTTTTCTGGTATCTTGCATAGTTTTACAGCAAAATGGCTTTTATGATTTTTCATTAATTTTTTGTGCGACCAAAATTTGAATTTTTTATTTTTCGAAAAATTCAAAAAGTTGTCATGAAAATATTATAGGGTGTTCAGGAATCAACGTTTTTCTCCTCTTGACTTTTTTTTATATCGTGCGTTTTTCGGCTTAAAATGATCATTTTCGTTTGTTTTTTGGAATTTTGAAAATGCTATAACTCCAGTAATTTTTTTTTTATCACGAAAAGTCATAAGAATATTTTGTTCGTCATTTTGCGTACTACTAATAACCGTACATAGAATTTTCAAATCTTCCAAAAAAGTGGTCTCAAAAATTTTAAAAATGTGCTCACTTTTTGGATTTTCATCCAAAATAGCTGGTTAACGAACTCGTTCTCTATTTTTCGGCCATAAAAAAGTGTGCCAAAGCTCAATCAAATCTGATCATTTTTTCGAAAGTTATCGTGGCTACAGACAGACAGACAGACAGACAGACAGACAGACAGACAGACAGACTACAGACAGACAGACACCTTCGTAAAAATCGTTTTTTCTGACTCAGGAGGTCTCAAAACGTGGAGATTTGATGAAAACCGACTATGTCAAATTTTACATAAAACCAATACCTTCTCATTAGAATGAGAATGTAAAAATGTCTACGAATATCGCGATTTCCATCAAAAATAAAACAATCACATTCATCCGGGAGATTGTAAATAATTACAGAGCCTATCCGTTACAGTTTGCAGTTCGAATCGCTTTAATATCTTTATTAGAACCGAAGATAGTATAGTCGTACATTTGTGTAATTTTAAGCAACAATTTTTATTATTTCTCAAATTTGTCAACTGCAATTTGTTCACAAAGCTTTTCCTCATATTCATGAATTTTTTCAAATTTTTCCCATTGCCCCTTGTATAAGAAAGAATGCTCTAAACTTGACTCTTCTTAAATGTGACCAAAATTCCTTACTTTTTTTCACATTTTTCAGTCTGCAAAGCACAAAACATTTTTTACATTAACGTCTTCGAGCTCATTTACGTGGAACACTTGCAGCTTTCAAATGACTATTTCCTTATTACTCTAGCATTTTTTTTGGCTGAGCTGTTAAGCTTCAAAGGCAGATGCCTATAATTTTTGCGCCGATAGTAGGTTTGATTGTATACGCTCTTTGAGGAGTAATTAAACTAACCATGATAAATCCATTTGTTACAATGTAACATCTAAGTAGCTTTTCATTAAGATAACGATTTTTTTTCAAAACTTTCATGTCATTATAAGTAGCTTCTTAAAAAATACTTGAGATTTTTTTAATTAAAAAAAAATGAACTTGAGAGTGATTAATGTAAGATTTCAACTTACAATTCCATTTCCACTTTCTTGAAATTCACGGTGGTTGTATTTTACTTGGGCATTCTAATTGCCGCAACAATAGGAAAAAAAAACACAACGAGTATCTTCTATCGAGAATTCCTGAACATATGAAGTTTTATTACTGTGATAAATACATACGAGAGAGAAAATAATTATGATTTACATGTTTTTCTTCTATGAAATGTTTTCATATAACTTTTATAACTAAACCTGCCGTGTACTGTTAGCAACGACCTAAAGATTCCAATAATTTTGAGTGATTAACAATGAATTTATTTTTTCTTTAATTTTATAACTCGACTAAACTAAAATTGAAGATGACCATCAATGTGCCCTATTTTGAATGATACAGATATATTTTATCGCCCGACCCCAACTCTTGATTTATATGAAATTTTTATTAAATTGGTAAAAGCGTAAAGGTGAATATATTTGTAATGTCCTGATATCTACAAATCACTTGAAATATCATGAAGAAATGCTTAAAATTTTGTTCACAATGAAAGAATTTTCAAACGAAAAATATTAAACTTAAACCAACACTCATTGCATTTTTTAAAAAATAGTTGAATCTTCAAGCCAAAAAGACAAATCATTCAGAAGATACTTGAATAGTAGAATTTTGAACAAAATAATTAAATTTCCCACCGAATAGTAGAGTTTGTAACCGTGAGAGATGAATTCTGAATCCCAAATATAATTGGAGACATTCGAATAGAAAATGAATTATTTTCAACAATAACAAATGAATTTTCAACCATAAAAGATGAGTTCTCTACCAAAAGATGAATTTCCAATCTAGAAGGACAGATTTTCTATCCAAAAAGATAAATATTTAACAATAAAGTTGTATTTTCCACCTAAAAGATGACTTTTTAGCAAAATAGTAGAATTTCCTATAAAATGATTAAGTTTTCTGTCGAATAGTGGAATTTTGGACTAAAATTGATTAGTTTTCAATTAAAAATATAATAGTAGACTTTTAACATAAAAATAATTATATCTTGACCAAAACAGAAGAATTTTAAATAGAAAAGATAACTTTTTAAGAAAATATTTCAATTTTCGAGATAATAATTCTATTTTCAACCAAAAACTACGACGTTTTTACCAAAAGGCCCAATTTTTTTATCAAAAAAGACGAATGTTCCACCGAAACAGATTACTTTTTCATTATATATTTACATTTTTTTAACCAGATAGTAACATTTTTTACTAAGAGTGATGAATTGTTAATCAAAAATATAATAGTAGACTTTTAAAATAAAAAAAATTATCTTTTAACAAAAAAAGATGAAGTATCGACCAAAAAAGATGACTTTTTCAGAAAATAGTTGAATTTTTAACAACAAAATTCAATTTTCAGTCCGAAAATACAAATTTCTACTATTTCTATTTTTATATTGGTTTCTATTAACTTCTCATTGAAGCAAAGAACGAAAAGAGTGGGATTTTTATGAAAAAAAATTAATGAAGAAGAATTCATTAAAAAAGGGGGAAAGAGGGTATAAGGGAAAATGAGTTTAGGAGATACACGCGTTTTTGCATTCAGCATCTTAAAAATAGATTCTCGATTTTTAATAGGAAGTCATACTTAAATCTTTGCATTATTTGATAAAATCGTAAGATTATATCCCCGAAATTGCCGGAAGTAGGTAAATTTTATATTATTATACCATTAAGCCATTTCCTTTTCAGGGTAGGCGTGACTCGCTCGGTGAGGAAGGTAGTAATGTGAGGAAGCAGGTGTTGATTTTTTTGACTGATCCAGAATTCTCATGTTATTTATTTAAATAACACGTTCCTTCCGAAACACTGCTTCGACCCAGGCTGCTGTTCACTCTCTCTAGCGATCACCCCAAGTGAAGAGCTTCAGAAAGTTATCATGTAAAGCTCTTCACTCGGACCCATTAGCATCCAAGGTTTTTTGTTCCAGGCGTCCTTCACTCCACTGACATTCTTCACCATGCATATGTATAGCACAGTCAGTAGAAATATAGAATTACGTGTTGCCATTTAAGCTTCTTTCAATATATTTTTACTTCTGATAATGGGCCTTGGTCTACCGATAACCTTCTTACCTTCTTTTATATGCCTATCTAACATCTTCCTCTATCTGCCCGTCACTAGTGAATAGGCTTCCCAGATATACGTATTTATCATGTTGTTCTATTCTCTTATTATTTAACTTAATGTTGCATATTGTTTTCTCCTTCTTTCCTTCAAACACCATAAATTTTGTTCAACATTCTTTGCAAGACTTCTATTGATTCTGCCATAACAACCTTATCATCTGCGAACGCTAACCCACGTACCCTTACTGTTTCGAGATCTGCACCTTATTCATCGAAGAGGGCCATTCTCAGGCACTTGTCCATAAATATAATAAATAGCCATGGTGACATAACCATCCACTGACTTCATACTCTTTTAGGTCTTCCCAAAGTTTACTCCTATCCACCTTGTAAAATGCTTCTTCTAGGTCAACAAACGCACCAAAAAATTTTCTTTTCTACTCTCAAACTTTTTTTGTGATCTGTCTTAAGCTAAATATTTGATCCGTATATGATCTTCCTGGCATAAATCTACTTAGGACTTCCCATATCTTTTATTCTGTTATTTTTATTGCCCTGCTGATAAGTATTTTTGACTATATTTTACTCACGGTACTTAATAAGCTGATGCCTCTGTAATCATTGCAGTTGCTTTTATCTGCCTTCCTTTCGTATATTGGTACGATAATCGCTTTTCTTCAATCGTCTGCGACTTCTCCCATCTCGATACATAAAGTTATCAATTTGCACAACCTATGATGTATGTACTTGCCACCGTAATTAGTAATAAATTACACCACATTAGTAATAAAAAATTTCAAAAAACCACCTCTGGTACATTTATCCAAACCTGGATAGGCTGCCCTTAATCAGAAGATCCATAAAAATGTGAAATAATAAAAAAAAATCGCCGCAGCCACCTTCCCAATATTATATTCTAGTTCAAATATTCGTTCATACAGTAACACTCAACGACCCCAAAAAATTGTTTAATTGAAAATAATCAACGAAATCAGCAAGAAAAAAAATAATCACACTAAACCCTCTCCTAAGATTCCACAATAGTATTTGAAAACCCCAGAAAATAACCTATAATACATTTACCAAACCCTGGCTCAGCTGCCTTTAACTTAAACAGCCACAAAAATTTCAAATTAAAATTGATTAACCCAGTTTGGTTACTTTAATTTAAGGCAGGTGAGATGAGGTTTGTTGAATATGCTGGGTGTAGCTCTTGGAAGTTGTTGACCATTATAGTGGCGATGACGATATTAGCTAGAGTTTTTGCAAGGTCACTAAGGTGATAGTTTTTAACTTGAAATTTCAAATATATTATTAACTAAAACAGCTAAAGAAATTTCTTTAGCTGTTTTAGTTGAAGGCAGCTGAGAGACGATTCGTTGAATGTTCTAGGAGTTGTCTATTTGTGTTATTGAATACTACTCTGAGTATGCGGATATGAAAGAGAGTCTTAGAAAAGTGCTGGGGATGATTGTTTTTAATTTTGAATTGTTTGGCTGTTTCTGTGAAGCACGCAAAAGTTTTTAGCTTTTGACTTACATTTTTGTGTTTTTTCCCCAAGTATCTCTATTTTTAATTATGGGTTGTTTTCAAACAATTGATTTTGTTATTTCTAGTGAGATGAAGAATAGCTCAGACCTATGATATACGTTTTCTTGTACTTATTTCTTAAGTTTTTCTTTGTGAGTAGTTTTCTAGTATTAGGGTTGATTTTTTCAAACAATTTTAGGGTGCTTTGTAGATTTACTTTAAGGATAGTTTTTAGGTAATAGGGGTGTTTCTTCAAGATTTAATTTTGTGCAGTTTTTAAAACCTAAATAAAGCCCAAAATTCTCGTTAGGTTGATTGTTTTAATTTCTCAAATTTTCTTTAATGGAGGTACTGACTGCCAGCACCTCCAACCAAAGTGAGGTTTTTTAAAGAAAATAAAAGAGCCCAAACTTACTGTATAAATGAACTGTTTAACATTTATTGTAAAGGTGCTGCCCGAACGGACCTTGAAAAAGTCGCGGCATATATTAATAATAACTATAATTTTGATTCTGACTTAGAAAAACCAAACGCCAATAGTTTATTCTCTAAAAAATTTGATTAAACACCTAAAAAAAATTAGGTTGAATATATTTCGAAAATCCATAAATTATTTGAAATACGATGGCGAAATAATAAATGTACCTTTCATTATGTTATGATCATAGTTTGATATTGCGTCTGTTTGAGGAGTAATAAAGAACAAAACATGATACATCCATTTATTCCGATTTAATAGGAAAGTTTATTTTCATTGAGGTAACAAGTTTTGTCCTTTCAAATTACATGAAATCATGAATAGCTTGTTGAAAAATACGAGACTGTTTAGTACACAAAACATGTGGACATAAGTGGAAAATATTATGAAATAACTGCAAGAGAAAGAAGCAAGATGATTTGCCGGTCGGTTAACTTCACTCAATCGATGAGAGTTCTGGGATATATTAAGTTTATGACTATAGATGGCCGTCACAATTTAAAAAACCTGGCAAATTCATTTGATCAATAACAGCCTTATATTAATATGCGTGTCATGAAGTATAGAGCTGTTATTTCCAAAATAACTCTGCTAAGTTTTTGAAGTGATGCTGCTTTTACCTAGGATGCGAGAATTCTTTTCGATGTTTACTGTCGTTTGACAGCTCTTTCAAGAGCTGTCATACTACCCTCGCGGTAAACGTTGAAAATTATTTTCACTTTCTGCGTGAAAGCAGAAGAATTTCTCGAAATGATAAAGTAAAGATTGGTATTGGGTATTGGTCATTGGGTAATTTTTGTTGCAGGTAGCTTTTACTCGGAAATACAGGAAAAGATTACTCTTAGTTTTTTTCTGTGTTACTGTTAAATTAAAAAAACATAATACATTCAATTCTTGATGTAATTTAGAAAATACTGAAAAAATTTCCAAGGCGCAACCAGGTACCAAGAGTAAAACCACTACTAAACAAGAATCACGAAGAGTCACCCATCCACGCTACGGAATACGCAGGGGTCTTTCTCGCCCTTGTGGACCTCCTTGTGGACCTCCTTGTGGACCTCCATGTGGCCCTCCTAGACCATGTCGCCGCAGTGCTCTGAAAACCTCTATGAAAGGGGCCATTTGTTTATAATGCTCTTTATTCGTTTTCTCTAAAACCCCATTATCTACACGTGCTATACACCACTGGGTAGGAGAATCATATAGTTGAAGAATTGCCGGACCGTCTTGCCATGCAAAGATTAAGTTACCCGTTCCTATTGCAAGTATATGTTCTTCGGTTGGAGTGGGTGGAGTGGCTGGACCTCTGCTCCGTCCGAGGTAAAGACCCGGAATGTCATTTGTTTTAATCACAAACTTCGTGAAACCAAAAAATCCAGGAATGTTTACTTCATTTAACTTTTGAACACAAGCTGAAACATCGTAAATGAAAGTTTATGTAAATCAAACATGTAGTTATTTAATTATTCAACATATTATAAAAAGAAGGGGTGTCAATAACGGGATCTTATTCACCCCGTTAAAAAACTGAAACTGTGAAGAAAGTTTTATCCCCACTATAAAGAAAAGTTTAGTACTTGGATGGGTGACCATTCGAGAATACTGTGTGCTGTTGGCATATTATGGGTGTGATGAGCCCAAACTTGTAGTTATTTATAACTACAAGAAAACTATCCACCTAGACACGCTACCCGAATTGGGTAGTGTCACGCCTACCCTGAAAGGGAAATGGCTTAATGGTATACTTCAAAATAAGCTACTTTTATTTCTATTTCTTTTGTTTCTTTATAAAGATCAGATCAGAATTGCTCTGTCCAGGTTGGCCACCCAGATTTAAAAAAAAATCCATGCTATTTTCCGGTAGCATGGTCAAAAATTACATTTAGCCCACTTAAATTTTAAGCATTAATAATAATTATTCAATACTAATTGCTTTATTATATAAGTTTTGAAAGAAATTTAATATTTTAGAAATCCAAGGTAAAATATATCATAAATAACATTGATGTAGGTACCATATTTCTAAGATTTACAGTCAAAATATATGGAAAGTTGAACGAAGTAGGGGAATTTTCAAGTACGCAGTTGAATTTTCAAGCCAAAATGACGATGATTTCAAAAACCAGTTCAATTTTCGACCAAAAAGAATGACTTTTCCAAAAAATGGTTGAATTTTCAACGCAACAATTAACTTCTCTACTAAATGGTAGAATTTTTAACCAAAAGAAATGAATTCTTCTAAAAAATACAATTGTAGCCATTTAAATTTAAAAGAATTAACTCTCAACAATAAAGGGCGCATTTTCAATAAGAAAGATTAATGTTTCAACTAAAAGATGAATTTTCAATTCGAAAAAATGGATTTTTTATCCAAAAAGAAGAATATTCAACAACACAGTTTCATTTTCAAACAAACAATATAAGGGAATTTCCACGAAAAGTGTGATTTTCTCAACAAAGAAAGTTCAGAAACAAATCTTAGGGCAAACATTTTAAACTTTTTTCCAAGATTCTAAATACATATAGAAACGCATTTTCCAGCATGGCCAATATTTTTGAGTATGCGCGCAGTTTGCACAAAATGTTGAAATTAGTATCTCCATAAGCTTCATTGAATGAATAATATTTTATGAATGTTAGATCAAGAAATAAATGCGGACTTTGTTTGAAAAGTTCAAAACTTTATTACTAAATTTTAAGTCATCATACTTTATCTTTTATTTTAAATCAAAGTCGGTTTTTCCCCCACACTGAAATTATATCCTGACCATTCAGAATATAACAGTTTGTAAACTAAACAGTTCAAAGAAAATATGTTATCTTAATTATTTTTCTTACAACGAATCATTGCCTAATATCAGAGAAAAGTAAAGGTTAATCTATATTGCTAATGATTCTTTTACTATTGTGCTCAGCTTTCTTTTAAGCTTCTGCTTGACACCTTGTTGCCATTTTTGCAGTAAAAACTCTTAATTTATATTAATTCTGTTTAACATTGTAAAAAATATATAATTCTTTAGTAAAAAACGGTATAAATAGAACAATTTCTTTCTTTTTTGTAAATATATTTTTCTGAAATAAAACATATATTTGAAATATTCTTCAAATTTTTTATATGGATCATATTAAATGTAAATTTCCTTTGAAGTAGTTACTGCAAGCCTTTTTGTTGGAATTAATATTAACATTTACTATTTATTTCGAAGTAATAAATCAAAGGAAAGCTTAAAATTTCAGCAAACCCACAACCTTCTAGCATTACTCTGAGAGAAGATAGTTACAAACTATGATAAATTATTTCCAAATTTCGTTTGGTAACTCGTTTTATTTATTATCACACTTAGTAAAAGAAGAAAAAAACTTGACAATTTAGAAAAAAACCGCTACTATCTAGCATTAATACAGGAGAAGAAAGTTATGAGCATTATTAATTTTTTTAAACAATTATTTTTGTTAATTGCATTAATCATTACATCGCTCTGAGTGAAAAGTTGAAAAAACTAAAAAAATAAAAAAACTGCAACTTACTGGTATTATTCTAAGAGAATATTATTTAAAATAATAATAAATTATTTAGCCAAATATTTTTGTGGTATTTGATGTACTCTACTTGACAGAATTTTGCGTTAACCTCTTCTTTGATGATTGATTAGGTTCTCTTAATTTGAATTACGTCAGGGCTAACATTTTTTCTGTTCGAGAGGTTGAATGCTTTACAAATTCTGTATGAAATGAGCACAGGATGAAGCCAATTTGTCTGCTTTTCAAGTAGATGTTGCAAAAATAGTGTAAATTTCAGTTTTTTTTTAATTTTAAGTAACATCCGAAATAATCAACATTTTTTAATGTTATCAGGCTCGTTTTAAAGCTAATTTTCCATAGTGTAGCAACAGTTTATTAGCTTAAATCTGCGAATTTTTCATATCACAGTGCAAGAATTTAAAGTTATGACAAAAATGTTGGAAAAATTTTAATATTCTTTGTGATAAGAGTAATATTTTTGTAGATGTATGAAACATATAACCATTAAGTTTTGGTAAAAGTTGCACAAAATATATATTTATCTAATTTTTATTTTTATTTGCCTACAGATGAGATGTTTTCAAATGTTTCCAACTTTTTTGTCACAACTTTAAGTTCTTGCACTGTGATAGGAAAATGTTGAAGATTTTAGTACATAAGCTGTTACGATATTGTGGAAAAATAGCTTCGAAATGAGCCTAAGAACATTGTCAAATGTTAATTATTTCGGATATTACCTAAATTTAAAAAAAAACATTGAAATTCACACTATTTTTGCAATATCTACTTGAAAAATAGACAAATTGGTTTCATACTGGGCTCATTTTATACAAAATTTAGAAATCATTCAATCTTTGAAAGAGAAAAATTTTAGCTCTGAAACAATTTGCTTTAAAAAACAGAAAAAAAATCATAATTAGTGCCAAAAACTCGCCAAACACAATTTTTCACTCATGGGTTCTTTGTGGTTCCCTATAAAACCTAATAAAAAAAATTATTATTCATTTGTATTCTTCACATAATTGTGAAGAAAGTACTGAGCAATTCACCTCATATTGACAATTCTGAATAAAATTTACAAAAAGGTATTTTTTCTGGCAGGAAATACCTGTTAAATTTCATAAATCTTGCGAAACCTCTCAATATAATTTTGTTTAGAAAAAACGCATTTTTTTGTATTAAAACAAATTTTGGAAGCGACATGCATGCAAATTTGAAGACGAAAATATTTAAACTTCCCTACTGTACAGTATAAAAGTACATCTTTTGAGTTTTGAGTTTCAACGCGATTCACCTCATATTGACAATTCTGAATAAAATTTACAAACAGGTCTTTTTTTCTTTCAGGAAATACCTGTTAAACTTCATAAAGCTTGCGAAACCGCTCAATATAATTTTGTTTAGAAAAAACGCATTTTTTGTGGATTGGAACAAATTTTGAAAGCGACATGCATGCAAATTTGAAGACAAAAATATTTAAACTTTCCTACTGCACAGTATCAAAATACATCTGTATAGTGAGTTTTAAATAAATCGAAGGTAATCCCTTTTCGGAAACAAATCCTTCTATAATGTATGTTATTATTATAAATTTCTTGTAAGGCTGGTCCATTCAAGTCCCGTAGAACTGTTGGTAAAACCAATTGTATTGTATTGTATTGTATTGTATGGGCCTGTGGAAAAACGTATGTTATGTTATGTATGTTGTGATATTATATACTCACCAATATACTTAACGAAGATCACCAAAGCGCAGATCAGAGTAACAACGGACTTCATTTTTCGAAACTCACGAAAACTGATTGGCGTAGAAAGTCCAGATCGTACTTTTTCGAAAGTTAATTCTGTAATAGATTACAGTGTTTACCAGTCGCTGTCGCATTTGTTCCCCCAACTTTGGAATTACTTTCAAGATTTATTTGAGGAGAAAATATTATCTACAGGATCTGCGCATTCCAAGAATCAGGTTTTCCCTCCTCCAAAGCCATACAAATACTACATGAATGTACAATTACATAGAAATCGCACACATTGTTGAGGTTCGAGCTAACCTCCCAAACATGCCGAGTAATCATTACCTAACGTGACGCACTGATTTAAGAATATATTTGAACAGCTGTAATTTTGGTAGCGATAGCAGGAATAAAAGAAGATTATAAAATATTACCTTGCGAGAACTTTGAACATCAAAGAGGGGGAGCATATCATTTAATTCAAATATTGATAATGGTTATTAAAAAAAAAATTCTTATATTGAAGCAATATAAATTAAATTTAATCTTCTGTTCAACTGCGCAACTCAAAGAAGCATGTATAGGGGGGATAAACTAGATGAACTTCGAAATAAGCGATATTTAAAATAAAGGGAAGTTCACAGTATACCTTAACTTCAACTCGTGCTGTGACTTAGAATACTTCAGGAAAAAAATTTAAATTGACAGGACGTAATCTTTAAAATTTTGTCGTTGATTTCAGCAAATAAAACTTAAAAAATCTGTAAGCTTTCTAAGACATGACAAAAAAATCCAAGCATGTCTGTATCGAGTTTCAGTAGGCGATCACAGGTCTCTTCCTCTAGCACCTCCACCAAGGAATTTGAACAGTTTCTTTATGTTGTAATTGTGGACTATTTTTGGACAACGATGCCTATAGAAAATTTAATAATAAAAAGAGTATCCACGCCAAAATACTGCACTTTTTTGGAATTTCTGAAACTGCAAAAATCAATTTCAATCCAAAAACCCATATCTCCTAAAACCTATTCTTAAAATGAATTATGCGCACAGCCTACTATAGGTTTCAAAAATGTTGACCTCTCTACAAAAGTTTGAATAAGTCAGTGCAAAAAATTCGTTTAAGAACTGCACAAACTTCACTGTAAAGATAATTTCATTGCGAACAGATTCTCTACTCATGAAAACATCATACATTAATTATGAAAAAAGTTACAGTTGGGCGAATGTACAAAGGCGCGGTTCACAGCGTCAATTTCAAGACAGTGAACTTTGACTTGTTTTTGTTGAAAAATCAATAGAAATGAGACGCAAAAAATCAGGCAAATTCCTTGACATTTTCTGTAAATGTATGCGTCATAAAAATTGTAAAAATTGAATAATAGTAGCTTACAGAGTTAATTTTAGAGAAGGATCTTATCTGAGCTTCAAATTTTGATAGAAAGCGGCAGCTAAAGCTTGAAATAAGTAAAAAAATTCAAATAATACAATGAAATGAGAAGTAAAGTTTCAAAATTATTAAATGATTGGCTATCAGCTAAGAAAATGGCAGTTGATGAAACTAATTTTTCTAATTAATTTTTGTTATAAATATAAAAATGTATGTCCATTTTCTTTCTCATTTTCATATGAAGTTTATGATTTTTTCCAAACATCACAGATACACTCCTAGCGGAAATTATATACATTCCTATTTTTTGAGCTGTTGCTAATGTCACTTAATTTTTTTAATATTAACATGAAAATTTCATCCTCATGATAACGTACTCGATGTTACTTCAACTTAACAAAATTTCAAAAATAATGATTTTTTGTTTAATTTTGTAAGTATCGACACATATTTGAAGTTTTGCGACTTCTTTGCATCAACTTCGACTCTGGAGCTGAGTCTATGGCAAAAATTCTATCAAGCTGGTTCTATTCTATTATTATATTTTTTCAAAACAACGTCTTATTTTGAATAATTTGAAAAAATTACATCCCAATATCATCAAAATCACCAAAGTTATGAAAGTTCAATGAAAGAAGCACAAAATGTTTTTTGAATTTTTAAACAATTATTTCATGGATTTTCTTCAGACACCTCAGAGAACAGAAACCAGAATTTTCATTAAAATTACTAACAGTAGATCAAATTCTTCAATTAGTTTCATCTTATGCGATAATTTTTCTCCAATAATATTTTTCATCTTCCTCTGGAAGTTTCTTATTTTTCTGGAGTGGAACTGTCAGCGTGAGATGTTAAATTCATGTTCTCAAGAGAATTTCTTCTAAGTAATGTCAAAAAGCTGTCACGTGTGACTTGTAAATAATAAACAAATATATTTCTTCCATCTACTTATCTGTGAAATTTCTCTTGAAAATTAAACATCATAAATAAATTTTCCAGGAATCTAGAGAATTTTTTTTTTAATTCCAAAAAAATCTCAAGATTATTAAAAAGCTTCTTTTTCTTAATCTTAAAAAATCTACATTTTATTATACACTTTTTGAAATCTTGACAAGTTTGAAATTGTTCGTAATTCTTTCTACAACTTCTAAATCTTCCTGATATCTTTAAAATGATCAGAATTTTACCTGATTTTTTTTTAATTCTGAAAAAATAAAAAAATTGCCCTAAAATCTTCAAGAATACTTTTCAAAATTTGTGCAAATCTTCCAAAATTTATGTAAATATTCGCTTTGAATTAGTTTAAAAAAAATTAATAATTTTCCTAGGAACCTTAAGAAAATGTTTTCATTTTCCATTTCCATTTTCCATTTTACGTCCTTTAAAAGCTTTACAAGTTTTGAATAGTCTATCAGTTTTTCAAAAAATTCTTTAAAAAAGCCTTAAAATATTTCTGAACCTTTTTGCCTGTTCTAGGAATCTTTTGAAATCTTTTTGAATGTTCTCTTTGAATTAATTTGAAGAAAAGAAAAACTATACTTTTTCCTAGGAATTAAAAAAAAATTAATTCTGTTCAAACCTTTTTAAATTCCTAAGAAGCTTCTTTCTTTAATAACCATTTGAAATGTTTTGGAATATTTTTCAATTTTCTCTTAAAACTCATTTTTCAGTATTTTAAACTGTTATTTTAGTATTTCGAAAAATTTAATTTTTTCTCAAAAATATGTTTTTTTTCCTTTCTATCTGTTAAATAGATTGATCATCAAACTGAAAGTGAACTTATTTAATTCATTAAATCTTTTTCCGATTATTGTGAACAATTTTCTAGAAATTCTATTACATATTCTGTGATTTAAAGTTTCACATATCTTGACTATCTTTCTTTGATATCAGAAATTAGAAACAGATCACAGAAAAATATGCTTAAAAATTTCTGGTTTTCAGAGTCAAAAATTTGTTTACGTATTTAAAAACGTTCCTTTAATGAAAATAGAAAAGTAGAAAATAGAAAATTTGAATAGAGAAGTGAAAATAGTAAAAATAGAAAATAGAAATAGAGAAGTAGAAAATCTTTAAATAGATAGTGGAAAACTACTACGAAAGTATATGAATTAATTTAGGGCCATATAAATGATTTAAAAAATGTCATGGAAATAAAGAACGTCGAAAATTAAAAAGTTTGATAAAAGAACATGCATTTTTAACATTGTCAGCTTTATTGAAACATGAGGAAGGCTAGATATTGAGAGAAAAAGGAGAATTATTCAGACAATTTATCTATATTACCTTGCTTTATTGACGTTAAAAACAATCTCTTTTCTAATAGCACGCACCTAACACCCGTTGACTCGTTCATCACCCACAAAAATAATTTTTTTTTTTTGAATAAACAAACCAATTCTTGAACATATTTCCTTTATTTGAAGAAATTAAAACTTTAAAATATTGTTTCATTACAAATCTAAATCATTCAAAATAGTGAGGCTCAAGTCAAATTCGAAGACAAATTGTATTCCTTAGTATTTCAATTTTGAAGTTGACGACTTACTACAAGTTATTATAATCTATTTTGAAACTACTTTAACATTTGTGAAATATTTTGGAATCCCCTTAATTCATTGAAAGCCATTAAAAATACTCTATGATATTTCAAATCCCTCAATATCTTTTACGATCCCTTGGAATTTGTATGAGTCATAAAAACTCCTTCAAATCTTTTGAAATTGTGATTCTTGAACATTTTTTTAAGCTTCTGAAGATTTCTTAGAATTGTTAAAAATACCCTCAAATACTTCAAATTCTTTTAAATTGTTAGAGGATCATAACAACTTTTAAAAGCTCTTAAAAATTCCGTTAAATTTCAAAAAATAACTTCAAGTCTTTGAATTCCTTTGTAAATACTTCAAATTATTGATATCTATTAAAAATACTGTAAGATATTTGAAATCCTTCACAACCTTTAAAATACCTTAACATTTGTTATAGCGCTTGAAACTTCCTTGAAATCTTTTAAAATACCCTAAGATATTTAAAATACTTTGAAATATTTTTAAATCTCTTGAAACATTTTAGAGCTGTTGAAAATTCCTAATAAATTTCAATAATATCCTAAAGTATTTCAAATCCTTTCAAATAATTTTAAATCTCTGGAAAATTTTGAGAGCTCTTGCAAAATACTTGACATTTTTCAAATGACCTTCAAATATTTCATATCCTCTAAAATCTTTTAAAGTTCTTTGAAACTTCCGAAGGACTTTGAAAATACATTGAATTTTCCAAAATACTTTAAAATATTTAAGATCCTTTAGAATGACTACAAATTACAGAATTCTTTTAAAAATACCCGGCGATATTTCAAAACCTTTAGAATCTTTTAAGATCCCTTGCAATTTTTTACAGCTCTTGAAAATTCCTTGGCATCTTTCAAAATGCCACATAATATTTGAAATCTTTTGATATACAATAAAATTTAATAAGAAAGTTTGAAGTTCTGAAAAATTCTTTGGAATTTTCAAAAATACGCTAAAATATTATAAATCTTTTGAAACCTTCTGAAGTTCTTGAAAGCTTTCAAAAGCCATCATCTCACCGGGAATCACCTGACCTTGTATCATACATTTTATTGCAACTTATTTAGGCGAAAAACTTGTTAAATAAAATGTTATTGTAGCTTGGTGAACAACTTTTGGCCATTCATTTTTTTTCGTACCTCGTGTCGTTTTAAAATTTTTATTTTTTTAATTTGAATGTTATTTTTTACGATTAAAACAAAAACTACGCGTCCTATCAAAAAAAAATATTGATGACAAATTTGGATGAGTTTTCACTCTTTTTCGAAAAAGCAAATTTTTTCCATTCATTCCTTTCACAGCTTCTGTTGTTCGTCCAAGACATTTATTTTTAATGTCGCTTACGAATAAAACAAAAACTACGCATCCTATCAAAAAATGATTAATAACAAATTTGTAACTCTTTTTTGGGTGAACAACTTTTTTCTCGTTATTTTTTTTCGTAGCTTGTGTCGTTCGTCCAAAAATTTAATTTTTTTATTTCTAATGTTATTTTTAACGAATAAAACAAAAACTATGTGTCCTATAAAGAAGCGATTGAGAACAAATTTTTAGATTTTTATTGGGTGCACAGTTTTTATCGGGTCATATTTTTTCGTATCTTGCATAGTTGGACCGCCAAATGGAATTTTTAATAATTTTTTTTGCGATTAAAATTTGAATATTCGATTTTTCAAGAAAATTCAAAAAGTTTTTCTGATAATCTTGTAAAGCTTTCAGAAGGCAACGTTGTTCTACTCTCGACTTTTTTTTTAATTTTGAAAATGCTATAATTCTGATAATTTTTCTTTTATCGGAAAAAGGCAGGAGGATAAATTGTTCAACTTTTCCAGCACTATGAATAAGCCGTCCACAGAATTTCTAAATCTTGGAAAAAAATGGTCTCTAAAATTTTCAAAATGCTCTAACTTCGTCCTTTTTTTCATATCCTTAAAAACTTTGTCAAAGCACAATAGTAGTCTTTCAAAAGTTATCCACGTGGATTCTAGCACGACCACCCGGTTCCCCTCGTTGGCGAGCGTGGAATTTTGCTATACCCCGGCCCCTAAACTGTAAAACGTGGTATATAGATGGCCACAAAGGATTAGTGGCTTAGCAGGACGTGGCCACATATATAAGGGGCCACGCGAAAAAGCACTAAGGGCATGCATATCCGCCAAGGATGTGGATGCGATTTTAGTTCCCAAGATCTGCTTTAGGGACCTCACTGTTATTAAGTTAAGACTCAGGGGCATCAGCGGAGAAAGACAAAAGGTCAAGGCTCTCATTCAGTACTGTCAGGGGAATCCTCTGCTGCTAGGTTGTAACACAAACTCCCACCATGCAGCGTGTGGGCGCACAAATACTAGCAGCGGAGGTAGGGATTTTTTAAATGCCTGATGGTTACTGAGCTGGAGGTCCTCAATCGTGGTGATATTATAACATTGCAGATTAAAACCAGAAATGAGCTTCTCCAATTCACACTATTTTTGAAAGAACTAAGAAGCAAGATAGTGGGCTAGAAAGTCTCCGACGTAAAGTCTCTCTCAGACCATAAATACAAATTGTTACAGTTAGCCCTATGAAAACTAGTGATTTTGAAGGTCGGAAACCCCAAGAACAGACTTTTGGACTCATTTAAAGCGGAGTTTAAAGGCAGGTTCGTAGATTCACACACGAGCTACGGTATCATGGAAGAGCTAGAGCACTTAAAGTACATTAGATCTGGGAAAGGAGCGAAGAGGTACAGCATCCACCTAAAAAAGCTCCGTAAAAAGAATAAAGCGATGTACAATAGGGCAAACAGAACTATACGGCAGACTTCAAACTTCAGACTGGAATATCTATAAGATGGCTTAGAATGAATACAACAAAAACTTAAGAACATGCAAACGGGAAGATATAAGGGGATTCTGTCAGGAACTTGAGAGCATTCTAAAAGCAGCGAGACTCCAAAAGATCCTAGAAAAACATCCGTAAATTCGCCTGCGGCTCATAAGGCTCGATGATGGTCAGTTTGCCGAAGACAAAGAAGAAACACTGAATCACCCGATGGAAGTCCATTTCCCAGGGCTTCAACGAACATGAACCAACTGAGAGGAGGAATGCTGGGGCCAAAAAAAGCAGAAACTTGACTGGTATTTCGCCGCAAAGGTGGTTAACACCAAGAGAGTGAAATGGGCCATCGGGTCCTTTTTCTCTTTTGAATCAATTGGAGCGGATAGCGTTTATGTAGTGTTCTTTGAAAGAATATCTTTGTCGTCGTCCCACTGAGGAAACTGTTTAGGGCAAGCATTGCCCTTATATACGTGCTATCGACATGGTAGGAAGGTAGAGAGACATTCATTTTCAAAACTGGGAATGAGAGATACGCTGCTACTAAATATTTACTGCCGATTAGTGTGACTTCCTTTATTTAGCCTCCTTGCTGTATGTCTCCCAGAAGTCATCTGTCGGGAGGATGCGATGTGCGGCGTGCCAAACCAGCTCGTGAGCTGAACAGGAAGCATGCTTCACAGAAGGCGACTTGAAAACAGATTGGGAAAAGGCCTAGTCAGCGGCCTGGTGCCACAAGCATGCCCGCAGGAGGTGTCCTGTCACACCTCCTATGATGCATCGTAGTGGATGGCCTCCTTCGTCGCCTAGATGAAAAAGGGTACTATACCCACGAGTACACGAACGACTTTGTAACCATAATCAGGGGCGCTGATCTTGAAACGTTGATGAGTCTTACAGAGTTAGCGCTGCGCATCATTGTGCACCGGTGCGACAGGGGGGCTCTCAGTAAATCCAAAAAAGACCAGCCTGGTCATTTTTACGAAAAAGTACAAAATTCCGAAAGCTGACGCCCCTGCATTCAATGATAAGAAGCTGCTGAATTCACACTCATTCAAATACCTAGGATTATTCCTAGATAGAAAAGAAACTGGAGACCCAATGCCGGAAGTTTTCAATGAAATTTTAATTACGCAGTAAAGCCTTTGGTTTGACATGGGCTCTAGGGCCAAAAATTCTGGCCTGGCTCTACAACGCTGTTCCTAAACCAAGGTTCCTATACGCAGTCGTCGTCTGGTGTCTACGGGGGAAATTCAAGATGATACAGAACAGGCTGCGACCATAAAAAACGCTAGCGTTTAGGGGCGTGACAAGCGCAATCAGGAATACATCGAGAGCAGGGATAGAATACATGCACTGTGAAAAGCCCATACACTTTGCGATGAACGGTGGGGCGACCCTCGCAAGGGCTTGCCTGACAAAAGCAAATACATGGGAATAGAAGACAGAAATGAGGAAAGACAGACGGACCAAACGATTTAATTTCACCTGGACCTTTCTCGCCTGCATTCCAAGCAGGGATACGTGGAAAGCAAATGGTAGCCCCTTTCCCCAAGGAGAAATCTAGTCTACAGAGGGCTCCAAAGGAGATGTATCTCAGAAGCAAAAACCTATGACAGCGCAGAGAGGAGGGGATTGTGGATCCTACTTGCGCGGCATACCACAGTCATCCAGGCGAAGGTCCTGGTCGTCCTCTGCTGGCCGAATAGCCAAGCGGCATATGTAAGCTGCAGTTGAAAAGCCAGACATAACATCAAAGGTTTTTTGAGAATTCAAAGCGGCTTTAAACTATTTTACAGAAAATAACAAAGTTACCGTCATGTGAGTTGCTGGTCACTCATCAACAACAATTTTCAAGAACACAAATTTTCGAATATAAAGTGTGCGGTCCCTTAATAAATATTTGTACTTATTCAAAAGTAAGTGAATGAAACTGGTTTCGTGAGAATTGAGAGCCATTCGTAACTTGACTTCTACTGTTAAACAAAAATTCTTCAATAGTATATTGAGCAACGAATATATATATTCATAATTATAAACCATTATTATGCCTTACTTCTGAAAGCCCAGGTAAAAAAAGCAGAGGTTGAAAAGTTTGCCAACAGCTACTCGACAAGAAAATCTACGGAAACTTCTACAAAAATTCAGGAGATCAGTCCTTCTCAAAGGAGCAAACTTTCGCTTTCCTCAAATCATTGGGACTTGATTCAGTGAGATCCTCCGCCGTTATTTTAACTGTTCTCTTTACTATTTTATATTAATTAAATAGATGTCTGAAGTAGACATCAGGTCGTCGTGCAAAAAAAGATACTTTACTCTCACAAAAATAAATGAGGGCCAGACTGCAATATAATAAGATATAAGGACTTCCCAAAGTTTACGGAGTACGGAGTCGATTGATGGCTCCCACAAGCAATAAAAACAACATATACAGGTAGCCAAGTGAGTGTAAGGGTCAATGTAAAACTAAATGACTGGTTCGATATTATGCAAGGCGTTAAACAAGGATGCGTTATGTCCGCATGGCTATTTATTATATTTATGGACAAGTGTTTAAGAATGACCCTCTTCGTCAAAGAAGGTGTAGATCTCGTGACAGTAAAGGTACGTGGGTTAGCTTTCGCAGATGATAAGGTTGTTATGGCAAAATCAATCGAGAACTTGCAAAAAATTTTGAGTGAACTGAGTGTAAGCATGAAGAACATGGGCCTCAAAATTAACGTAAATAAACCAAAAATTATGGTGTTTGAAGAAAAAGATGATAAAACAATTTGCAACATTATCCTAAATGATGAAAGAATAGAACCAGTTGATAAGTACGTATATCTGTGTAGCATATTCAATAATGACGGAAAGATAGATAGGGAGTTAGGTAGGTACATAAACGATGGTAATAAGGTTACGGGTAGAGCAGGGTCCATTATCAGAAATGAAAATATATGAAAAAAAGTTAAACTGGCAATACATAATTATGTATTTGTACGAACTGTGCTATACGGTAGCGAAACATGGACATGTCAAAAAAAGGATAAGATTAAAATTATCGCGATTGGCATGAAATCTCTGCGCACAATATGCGGAAAAACACTGATGGACAAAGTAAGTAATGAGGTAATCTTTAAAGAATGTGTTGCAGAAGAGACACTGGTTGACATATGGGAAAGAAATCAACTAAGATGATTCAGACATGTTGAAAGAATGCAAGATGAACGACTGACGACACAAATGCGTAAAGGTAAAATAAATGGCAGTGTGCTCAGAGGCAGACCGCGGAAAGAATGGTTAGAATGTGTGAATGAGACCTTAATTTGAGGTGACATAAGAAGCCATAGCAACACGAGAGCTTGCATGAAAAAATGCATGGACGTGAAGGAAGCTAGAATAGTATGCCAGGACAGAAAAGTGTGGCGACAAATATTTTGTAAACAGAGTGACAATACAGTGAAGAACGCCTGAAACAAACAAAAGACCTTAGATACTAATGTTGTGGAACGAACGTGTTATTTAAATAAATAATACGAGAATTCTAAATCAATCTGAAAAACCAAGACGTCCTTCCTCACATTAGTGCCTTCCTCATCGAGTGAGTCACGCCTACCTCGAAAGGGAAATGGCTTGATGGTATAATAATAATAATAATAATAATAATAATAATGTATTGCGCCCGGAATATGCTCATCAAACGCCTCAGTATTTAAGAGATCAGGTATCCTTTTTGCGAAAAAACGGATATGAAGCTCTCTATCAACAAGAAGAAGAAGAGCAACATCCTCCATCGAACATTCCACCCGTTCCAGCAAGACCAACTTTGCAGATAACCGATAATGCTAACATGAGAAGTAGGAGATCTATCCACCAAAAAGTCTTTCTCAGGATGGACAAATTAGCTGAAGCTAATACTGCTCTCCCCGATTTGCTCCCCGAAGATGTTAATCTCTGGAATCTGAACTGTGTTGTTTACGAGAAGGCGGTGTCCTTGCTTAGCGACAGTAGAAGTAACGAAACTTCTGTACGTCTGAGTAAGACTCGCAAGCGTATTGCACAGCTTCAATTCAAAATTGAAACGGCGAGACGGCATGCATCAAATATTCAGTGCGTGATTAGCTACATAACATTAAATAAAAAATTCACTCCAAAAGTTAGGGCACTTGCTCGAAACTTAAGGAAAGCAAATCACACGCTGAACAAGTGTAAACTGTTGACCATCAAGCAGCACTGGACGCAAAAAATAAGATCTCTTTCAACAGCGAAACAGCGCCTTGAACGGCGAGTAAAGTGGATTCAGGAAAATTCCACATTTTCTACTCATCCTTCCCGTCTGTTCAATAAAACGTCACGTGCCGTTAAAAATCCGCCTAGTCGAGAAGAGATTCAAGTCTTCTGGGAACAAGTATATGGAGATACTTATCAGCTAAATGAAGACGCTTCAGATATATCACTTTTTCGTAACTTTTGCCAAAGGCAAAGGTTACAAGGTCCAGAGGAAGAGTGTCCACTAATTACTGCTGAAGAAGTGAAGAAAGTTATCGCTAGAACTAAGAACTTTTCAGCGCCAGGGCCAGATAAAATCAACAACTTTTGGTGGAAGAAGTTTACTTCTACGCACCAACATCTAGCTCGTATATTTACTACTTTCTTAACCGGAGAACAACCCGTCCCGCAGTGGCTAGTGGAAGGACGCACGGTATTGATTCCTAAGACCGGAGATTTGTCAAGTCCAAAGAACTACAGGCCCATAGCTTGTTTAAACACCAGCTACAAGCTATTCACTGGCATCCTCAAAGAGAGGATATTAACATCTATCGAGCCGGTATGGAGTGCAATAGTTGAACAACGTGGATGCAAGAGAGGTCTGGCAGGTTGCAGGGAGAACCTGTTAATAGACAGGTGTATCACCCAGGACTCGATCAGGTATCGACGCAATCTGTCCATGGCTTGGATTGACTACCGTAAGGCATTCGATAACACGAACCATGAGCTACTTATTAAGCTGATTGAATGCATGGAGGTGCATCCAAAAATAGTGAGATGCATAAAAGAGCTTATGCTCTTGTGGCGGACAAGATTTGTCATAACATCTGACAAAAGACAAGTGACTACAAGCTATATCACATATAAGAGGGGAGTCTTCCAAGGAGACTCTCTAAGTCCGATACTTTTCTGCATCTCCCTCTTGCCTCTATCTATTGTGCTCCGAGGCAAAAGCTCTGGATACCTATGTGGCCCGCCGAACAAAAGAGAATATAAGGTCAACCACCTTTTATACATGGACGACCTTAAACTCTTTGCTTCCTCGAAAGAGGACCTTAACATCCTTGTGGAGGCGGTAAATAGGTACTCTAAAGCGATTGGCATGAGCTTCGGACTGGAAAAGTGTGCCTGCGTCCACCTACACCAAGGAAGACTAGAAACTACATCATCGGGTCACGATCAGGATGTTCATCTCATCGGCGGAAATACCATTCAACATCTTGGTATTGGAGAAACATATACATATCTTGGAATACCGCAAGCGGAAACCCATGATGTGCTTGCGTTAAAAACGGCCCTTGGAAAAAGGTATCGCCAAATTCTCAGAAAAATTTGGGCTTCCGAATTATCTGGAAAGAATAAGATCCAGGCGAGCAATATGCTGGCCGTTCCTATACTGCTCTACACGTTTGGTGCAGTAAAATGGAACGTCGATGAGTTGAAGCAACTTGACCGAAGCACACGCAAGATGATGACAATCCATCGAAGTCATCATCCTAGATCTTCCGTACCTCGAATATATCTCCCTCGAGATAAAGGGGGTAGAGGCTTGCTGAGCTTAGAGTGTCTTCATCGCAGAACGGTTCTCGCTACAGCCTGCTCAGTTCTAAACAGCACAGATTTTCTTATGCGACTAGTACATCAACATGAAGTCGTCAATGCTGCGGCGTTTCTATATCGTGCCGCAGATAGGGCCGCAGAGGAGCTTGGCCTCCCATTTGATTCCAGCGACACTACACATGGCCTAACATTACTAGCACCTTTGGTGCTCAAAAGTCGTGTACAGGAAGCAGAACATACGCTTCTACTAAGAGAACATGCTGACAAGCCCCTTCATGGTAAATTCTACGGCATTATACGTAGAGAAGAGCTCTCGATGGGTCTGTCCAACATGTTTCTCAAGTCTGCTGGATTAAAATCGGAGACTGAGGGATTTCTGTTTGCCTGTCAAGATGGCGTTATAGACACCTTAGTTTACCGCGAGCGCATAATGAATATACCTGTAGGCGATACCAACTGCCGAGCGTGCAAGCAAGAGCCAGAAACACTTGGACATGTTCTCAGTGGATGCTCAAAATATGCACGATACGGGTACATAAAAAGACACAATGCGGCTCTAAAAGTGTTATATTACCATCTGAGGCACTTCTATGGTGTTGATCTATTGCCCGTCTTGCCATACGCCCAGGGGGAACTCGAGTCCATTGTGGAGAATGATCAGTGTAAGATCTACTGGAATTTCTCATTCTCGACCACTCAACGTATCAGTGCTACGAAGCCTGATATTGTCCTCCAAGATCTGAAGAACAAGATTATTTACGTGATTGAATTCTCGGCACCAGCCGATGGTAATATCACGGCAAAGGAGGAAGAAAAACGGGCGAAATATCAAGCACTACTTTTCGAGCTAAGCAGGCTCTACCAAGGCTTCAAAGTCCATCTTGTAGTTCTCATAATCGGCTGTCTTGGAGGTATGAAAGCTTCATTTATTAGCCAACTCAACAAGATTCCGGCTTGCCAGCGTCAGGCTCATTCCATCGCGAACCGGATGCAAAAGGCTGTTCTTCTGGGATCACTTCATCTGGTCCGTCAACACTGTTCCTCATAACATTCTACAAAGATTGGTAGCTCTAAAAAAGTATCCAGAGGTGAAACTTCATCTCCAACTGTCCCGTCTGCCGCGTAAGATCATCCGCGGCTAGAGACCTGACTCCAAGGAACAGTGTTGCCCGATGTTTTCTCGCGTAAATTTCCCGCTCTTGCTTACCTTCTAGGACAGAAGGAGCAGAAGCGGATGACGTACACGTTCCAGATGCGTCGGGATTGGTTGCTTTTAAAGAACCATGATCGTAGCTTCCGGAGCCTACAACTTCTCACATAAAAAAAATAATAATAATGTATTGCGCCTAATCGTGGGAAGGTCCGCCATTCCGTCAAATGTTGGTCAAAGTTAAACACAAGTCGCCAGGGGCCTCCCCACTTTCAAGCGAAATATATTATATCCCCTGCTTATTCATGCGTGGAGCGCTATATCACTGGTTGAATCTATCATTTTGCGTAACTGGTATCTCCAGTAACGCTCTTTTAGTTAAGTCACTTACTGGTTCACATCCTCAATGTCAGAAAATCACTGGTTAACCAGTGATTATTCAAAATACTAAATCAGCCAGTAAAAATTTTACTGGCTCAGTTTAAGAGAGTTTGTGTGTAGATTTTTAGTCTTTTAGCATGATAACTTTCGAAAGAATTGGCAGATTGGATTGGCCTTTGGTGTACTCTTTTGCTGTCATTGAATGAAGGTCATATCTCTCGAACTTTTCGCATCAACGTCTGCGAAACCGTGCTGAAGAACTCCGGAAAAGGAGCTATGTAAGCAAAGTGCCTACTCTACCGCAGCCAGACCAAGCCGGTAACAGAGAGAGAGAGTCGACACTGAGACCAACCGCGGCAGGCATTCGTGGAGATTTTCCCGAGGAGTCCGACCTCTGGACTGTCCATTGTAGTGAAACAAAAACAACGGCTGATCATAAGACCAAAAGACGAATGCATCAACTCAGCACAAGGATAGGGTGGGCAAGGCAGTACGCGTCCCGCATTCAGTCTGTGATTGACTACACAACATCTAGCAGGATTGTCACTGCTAAGGTTCGACAGTTCGCGCGCGAACTGCGAATCCGTCATCACACACTTGACAAGTCAAAGCTGCTGACCATCAGACAGCATACTGTTGACAGTATACAGATACTATCTGACGCTAGGAGAAGTCTAGTGCGGAGGGAGAGGTGAGTCAGCAAAAATAATTTTTTTTTCTCTGACCCATCTGGACTCTTCCAAGATCCTCCAGTTTCTGTCGACCACCCGGCCAAACCAGAGGAGGTTAGAGCATTTTGAAGAGAAGTCTACGAGATCCAGCATCCACTGAAAGTAGACTCTAAAAACATAAATAGCTTGGAGGAGCTGTGCATTGCCCTCATAAAACCGTCGGCCAAATACCCTCCTGACACTACCAAAGAAGTGAAAAAGGTTTCAGGCTAATTTGTTTGACCACACTGTATAAGATCGTCACAGCCATCCTAAGTGACACGATTTTTTGGACAATTGGATCTGTGTGCCGAGAGATGAAAGAACAACACGGCTCAAAGAAAGGCGTAGCAGGATGTCGGGTGAACTTGCTCATCGATAGATGTGTATGCAAAGACGCAGCATCCTACCAGCGCTACATATCGATGACCTGGATTGATTACTGGAAAGCTTTCGATTCAACCTCCGATAAACTTATTATCTGTCTGCTGGAAACCCTAAAGGTTCATCCACATATCGTGAGGTGCATAGAGAAATTGATGCCGCTTTGAAAACCCGGATTTACTATCCTATCTGGAAAACATCGCGTGACTACTAATGACATCACCTTTTAGAGATTTGTCTTTCAGGGCAACATCATGAGCCCTTTCCTCTTTTGCCTCACATTATTGCTACTATCTATCGCACTTCGCTATTTCGAAGTTACTTCTACAGCAAACCGGGAAATCGGAAGCATAAGGTGACTTATGTATTTAACATAGATGATCTTAAGGTCTATGCTTAAAATAAAGAGCAACTAGATCAAGCTCTAGAAATTTTTCGCAAAATGTACTCGGAAGACTGGAATGGAGTTTGGGTTAGAAAAATTCGGCAAGGTTTATTTAAAGTGAAGAAAGTTTAATGGCATCTCTGAAGATCCTGAGCTCAACCTCAGAAGCGCCGTACGATACCTTGGCGCTGGAGAGACCTATACATACCTGGGCGTCCAATAGCGCCGCATTAATTTTTTGACATCTATAAAGGATACTCTCCGAAGCAGATACAAACATCTCATCCGACGGATTTGGTCTTACGAATAGTCGGCGAGGAACAGAGTATCTGCAACGAACATGCTTGCCGTTCCGGTATTACTCTATTCATTTTGAGTGGTTCCATGGACGAAGGATGAGCTCAGATCTCTCGATATCAGCTTACGAAAGGTTATGCACATGAACAAAGGCATGCACCTTAAGTCTTCTCTTCCACGACTTTACATCTCACGCCGTCAAAGCGGTCGCGGAATAGTGAATCTTGAATGTCTTATCAACAGGATTATTCTGGAGAGGGCGAGCTGGACAAGGGACGCAATAGAGAAGTTAGATTTATGTGTAAGAAGAAAAAACAGAAAAAGGAGAAAGAACTGGAAGAGGAGTTGCGAAGTGTTAAGACAGAGGGGGATGTGTGGAAGATAATAAATAGGTTTAGGAAGCGTAGAGTGGGAATTAGCGAGAAGATAGGGAGTGAGGAACTGGAGGGAGTTTTTTAAAGAAATGTTTCAGGGCTCAGATTCACGGAAGAGAGGCTGAGAGTGGAAGAACGAAGGGGGTAAAGGGAGAGGAGTTGAATGACAACGAGATAGAGAAACAGATATTAAAGTTAAGAAGGTCAAAGGCAGCTGGGCTGGACGGAGTAGAGAATAAAGCATGAACGTTTAGTACACAAGAGGTTAGAGAGACGCTTCAGGACGTAGTGAAGAAATGATGAAGGCGGAGAAATTCACAGCAGGGTGTAGAGAGCGGGGTTGATAGTGCAACTGTATAAGAAATTCCGTGAATACGGCGTACAAAGTATATGCGATGGTGTTGACGGAGAGGCTGCGGAAGGATGTCGAAGGGAAAGGAATATTGCCGGAGACGTAAGTGGGATTTAGGGCGGGTAGGAGCACTATCGACAATATCTACGTTCTGCAGCACGTGGTGGATAGAGAGTTAACGAAGAAGGGGGCAATGTGTACTAGTTGTTTTTGGACCACAAAGGCGCGTTTTCTTCGGTGGATAGGGGGAGGTTGTGGGGTGCGATCAAGGAGAGGGGAGTGGAGAGAGACCTGATCAAAAGGGTGAGGGAGATATATGAAGAGACTCAGCCCAACTCTTTTTGCGATTTTATTCGCGGATATGGAAAGTAAGCTAGTGGCCGGAGGGATAGAAGGAGTTAGGGTAGGAGGGGTGAGAATTTGGTTACTCGCGTATGCAGATGACATAGTTTTGCTGGCAAAAAAGAGAAGGCTCAAATGGAGATGATGTAGGGGTTGAGAAGATACCTGAATAAGAATAGGATAGAGCTGAATGCGGAAATTTCAAAAGTTATGGTGTTCAGGAAAGGAGGTGGAATGGAAGTGGAAGGGAAAGGCAATGCAGGATGTGAAAGAGTTCATGTACTTGGGCTTTTTGTTTCGGAGAAATGGGGGAGTGGATCGTCACATAAAAGAGAGAGTGAGGAGGGCATATGTGGTGATAAGGCAGGTATGGGGGTTGGGAGAGAAGTTATTTGCGGATGATTTTGAAAGGAGAATGAAATTGTTTGACTCGCTAGTGGTTCGTGTGCTATTTTATCGAGTAGAGATGTCAGGGTGGAAGATAAGTAATGAGGTGAATAAGACACAGAAGGGGTATTTAAAGGGCGCGTCGTATGAGGAACAATTTTTGAAAGAGGTGGGAAATAAGATGGTTAGGGAGTGTTGATGGAAGAAGGAGAACAGATGAGTAGAGCGGAAGGTGAAGGTTGAAAGATATAGATATTTTGGAAGGAATGTGCTGCAGAGGAATGAAGTGAGAAAGATGCATAAGGTGGGGAGAAAGGTGTATGAGGTGGAGAAGAGGAATGGCATGGAGAGATGAAGGCAGAAGGGGAGGAGAAAATAAGGGGATCAAGGTTCAATTGTGAATTACGGGTGAATTATGCCAAGGGAGAGAGCGCAGTATTTGTGTGAGAAAGAAGAGACAGGGAGACAGGAGCTTATAGCGAGAATAAGGTGTGGGTGCATGGAGGGTTTTAATAGGTTCTGGCTTCCTAGGGGGAAGAGAATGTGTGAATTGTGCGGGGTGGGGGCATGAAAGAGGGGACAATGGGGCGGGCGCATGGGTGAAGGTGTTGTTGGGTTAGATGGTGAGATGGTGAAGTCTGTGAGGAGAAAGAGAAATGGAGAGGGAAAGATTGTAAAGAGGAGAGGAAGTAAATATGAGCAATTGTAAATATTGTAAATAATTAGCATAATTAGCATAATTAGATAAGTATTGAGTAGTAACCACGAAGGCAGATGTTGGCAATGCGACGCAAGGTGAAAGATAGGGATATGCGTGCGAGGCGAAGCGAAGAAGGCATAGCGTCTATAGCGAGCAGTTGTAGAATAATTGCAGAATTAAGGTGTCGATGAATGTTAATTTATAAGAAATAATTTCAATAAAAATTCGGTGAAATTTGAAGGTTGTAAGCAAGGCAATTTTTCAGGGCCAGCAGGCCGAAAAATAAAAATTTATCTATCAAAGGCTTCTTCTCTTCCGCGACTTTACATCTCATGCCGTCAAGGTGGTCGTGGAATAGTGAATCTTGAATGTCTTATCAACAGGATTATTTTGGGTACAACACATATAGTCGCAAATGGACGTGACCCTCTCCTTAAAATTGTCAGGAAACACGAAGAAGGGAGCAAACGAGCGTTTCTGTACAAAGTAGCGGAGGAGGCTGCTGAAAAATTTGGCTTCGACTTCAATATCAAGGGCGAGCAAAATTCATCAAACCTTATCCATCTTGAGAACTCACTCCAAAGGGCCTGGATTGAGAAAGCACAGGAGAAAAACTTCCGCGAACTTCTTCTCCGCAAGAGGATGCACGACATCTTCCACAGAAATGTGAAGGATGAGTCGATGTCGTATCAGCTAAGGTTTGTTTTTCTGAAATCACCCGGCTTGAAGTCTGGTACGCAGTGTTTCAGTTTGGCGTTTCAAGACGGTGTAATTTCCCCCTCAGCATACCGTTACCACATTTTCAGCCAAGACTTTCCCGGGGTTCTTACGGCATTAGGCCTAATAGCACTCCGCCATCATCACTGCCAAGTAGAATGGAAAGAAAGAGAGGTACAAAGACCTTATAAGGAAGTTGCGACGGTTATACCCGGAATGTTCTGTTCAGCTATTCCCCCTGATCATCGGTGCTCTTTGAGGTGACAAGCTTTAACTGGTTAATGGCCTGAAAAGCATCTCTGCGCGTCAACAAAATGCTAAGACACTTGCGAGGAAATTGCAGAAGGCGGTCGTCCTTAGGTCGCTTCATGTCTTCGGGGTGCACGAGACTTTTGCCAGATCATTGTATTGAGTCCATCGCAGACTGTAACCACCTATTTCACGGTCATGAGACGCGGTTACAGTTGAAGTTTCACTGCGATTTTACCGGGAGCATATGCAATTTTGTAGAACAGCACCCGCTCCTGATGGAATATATATAGAGGGAGAGACAGAAAGAGAGAGAAAGAGAAACAGCAGTCTCCGTTGCACACTCTAGGCCTCACATCGTTCTACAAGACTTCAAAAACGATTTATATTCGTGATCGAATTCTCGGCTCTGACTGACTACAGCCCCACTGCTAAGGAGAAGGAAAAGGAGGATAGGTATCAAGACCTTAAAAGGGAGCTGCAGTCACTGTACTCAAATTATTCAATTAAAGTAATTTTTCCTTGCGATCGGTGCTTTCGGAGGTGCGACACTATCACTGGTTCGTAAACCAGTCAACCAGTTCGTAAACCAGCGATCATAAGAATTTTGTTTTGATTCTATTGATACTTTTCAAAATTCTTAGGAAGCCTTTTTTCACATTCTTTGAAAATATGGATTTTGTTTTACATTCTTCAAAAGCTTTACAAATTTCAAATTGTTTATCATTCTTTCAAAAACTTCTAAACCTCTCAAATATCTTCGCAAATTATTCGAATTTCTCCTAAATTTTCTTTAGGTGTAACATTTTCAGCCTCATTCAAACAAGAGGAAGGCCACATATTAAGCGAAAATCAAGAATTATTTGGACAACTTATCTATTTCACCTTGCTTTATTGACGTTAAAAAAAACCCTTCTCTAATACCACGCACCTACACACGTTGAGTCGTTCATTTCACAATAAGATACATTTTTTTGATCAAACAATCCGTTTCTTTACCATGGTTTTTCATGTTCAACAAAAATTAAAATTCAAACAATTATTTCGTCACACATCTAAATCATTCAAAATAGTACAATTCACGTCCAATTCGAAGAAAAATGGTATATTTTAGTGTTTAAATTGGGAAATTGACGACATCAAGATATTGACATCTATTAAAAACCACTAAGATATTTTTAATCATTCAAACTCCTTTGAAATTCCTGGAATTTCTAACAAAACACATGAATTTTTAACGAAATTGTTGAATTTTTAAACCAAAAATATAAATTATCTACAAAACAGGTAAATTTTAAATCTTAATATATGATTTCACAACAAAATAGTCCATTTTTATTTGAAAAGTTAAATTTTTAGATCCAATTTAATTTGTCCACTAGTTGTTAAATTTTTAATTCAAACAGCTAAATTTTTCAGAAGAACAGTTCAATTTGCAATAAGAAAATTAATTTACAATCAAACAGTTGAATCTTAAAGTAAAGTAATTAATCGGTCAACTTGTCAAGCAGAGGTGAAACGTAAACAAATGCACTTTCAAGAAAGCAGTTTAACTCTGAAGCAAGTAATTCATTTCTGGAACAAAAATAGATGAATTTTCAAAGAAACATGTAATAGTTGATATTTGAACCGAAAAATATTTTATTTTAAAATTAAAAGCTTTCCTTCATGAAATGAAACTTTCTGACGTATTTTAGACGTTTTAATTATATACCAAATAAAAAATGTCGAACCCGCTATAAATAATTCGAAGTTTCAAATAAAATTGGTGATTTCTTGCTGATAGAAGTATTTCTATTGTTTTCTTTATGAGTAATTTCTTTGAAAGTAATGGAAGGACTTTTTTGGTCATCCGTTCATGTGTTGATAATAACTTTTATTTCAAAAATAAATAAAAATGTAGATACATGTTGCCGATGTTTCGACACGGTTTTGTGTCTTTCTCAAGGCTGCAAAATACATAATAGTTTTTGTTGTATGTTAAGAAGCAAACTGATATTTAAAAGTGAGACTTTGATCTAAAATATAGCTGAATATTTGAATAACTGTTGATGTAGAATAAAATTAATTTTGGTGAAGTAAAATTACAGAGGTATAAACTGTCATTCTTGTTAAAAGTTAAAATAAAGTCAAAAATTTAAAAATTATTTGTTTATAACCTCATGCGCAATAGAAGCGGAGGTTAAAATACTAAATGTTCTACATTTTGTATAAAAACGAAGACAGACAATCGAACGAGAAAAAAAAACTTTTCAAATTGTAAATTTGTTTTCGACGGACATAACCAAACAGATGATTCGTGAAAGCAGAAGCTGAGGTTGGGACATCGAAAATGTAGAAATTAAACAGAAAAAACAACTCTCAGGTAAGATTCAACGCATAGATGGTAGTACGTAGTATTGAGCGCGGCAAGAAGTTTCAAGTTCAAAAAAGGGTGAAGTATTAATTTAAAATGCACTGGTAATAATTATTAATATGCCATCTTTCAGATTGTAAGTTAACACTAATGTCAAAATATTTTTTAATAAAAATTGATTCGATGAATTTACGTTTGTAAGAGATATTCTCTCTCGCTAAAATTTGTATATTATTGTAATTAAAATCGAAAAAATGGTTACAATTCCAAACATGTTGTGAAATACCAGTATTATTATTACCGATTACACAATCTCCTTTGTGCTCAGCTATTCGTATCTTTAATCTCCTGCAGGTTTCTCCGATATAGACTTTCTCACAAGCTGTGCATTTAATCATGTAAACTACGATAGATAAATTTTCCTTTGTATCCTTGTCTTTTTTATTGATGAAACAATTTTCTAATTTGTGGCTATTTTTAAAATAGATATTCATGTTAGGCTTTTTAAGAGAACTTCTAATTTCTTCAGATAATCCTTGAATATAAGGAATGGTTCAGACTTTATCATTTGCATTGTGTTTATCTAACCACTATTTTTTCCTAGTGTTGTTTGACCAGTTATGAATTTCATGAACTCTTTCTTTCATAACATATTGATGAATGGTAGAGGATAATTATTTAATTGTAGAGTTTCTTTGATGAAATTTAAATTTTCACTCCGAAACTTTACATGACTTAGCTTAATACACCTGTCAACTAAGTTTTTAATTAAACAAATTTTTTGCGAAAAGGGGTCATGAGAATTGTAATTCAGATATTGGCCTGATGATATCGGTTTTTTGAACCAATTAGTAATTAAACATTCATTCTCAGTTTTTATGGTAGACAAATCTAAAAAATTTAAAATATTGTTTTTCTCAATTTCAAAGGTAAATAGAATAGATTTTTCAATACTGTTAAAAATGTTAACAAACTCATCAATTTTATCAGTCGAAATTATAGTAAAAACATCATCGACAAACATTTTATAAAATACCAGTTTAAAATTTAATTTGGATAAAGATTTTTTTTCCACAAATTCAAGAACTATGTTTAATATTATTAGTGACAAGGGAGACCCCACTGGACAACCAGATATTTGCTTATAAAGAGTATGTTGAAGGGAAAAACAGTATTATTAAAGACAGTTCTTACTGCAATTGATACCTCATCTATTGGTATTTTTGTTGAATTTTTATCTCTTGTCAATTTCCGTTCTGCACAAGTCAAGGCTTAATCTAAAGGTATGCTGTCAAACATGGACACTACATCTAGTGAAACCACAGAGTGATCTGTAGGTATTTTTACATCTTTGATTTTGCCTTTAAATTGTCAACCGTCTTTGATAAAAGAATTTGTTGCTGATAACGTAGGTTTGAAAACTTCAGATAATTATGATGCGAATTTATAAGTTGGTGATCCAATAGAGGAAACAATAAGTCTCCATTTTAAAGTTGATTTATGAATTTTAGGGAGCGCATGAGCTTTAGCTATTGTTGAACCACGTGTTTTTAAACGATATGACATTTGATCCTTGATGTAAGATTTGTATTCCCATCTCTTAACAATATCATTAACTTTTTATTCGATGCGAAATGATCTCTTTATTCATGCTAACATAAAAACTCAAATTCGAAAAAAATGACGTAGAGTTGTATACGAACAGAATGCGAGTTGGAGCTGTATATATAACATAAAATGACTAATTTATATATCTTACCGAAAACGCTAGAATAATTTTCTAATAATTTTGATTATGAAATTGAAACAGGAAGTACGACATTGGTCTGTCATTTGTTCCCTCACTAACCGCTAACCAGATCTAGAACACGTGTAAGTTTTTGATGGTTGAAAATGCTGCCCCAGAAAGTTTCGAGTACAAAACATGAGGAAAGAAGAGTCAAAAAAACATCTCATTAGCTTCGTTATTTGCAGCAATAAATTATTTAAAAATTGTTGGCACCATCAGTTAGGACATCTATTAAATCCATCGAAGTTTCTACACATCCCGGAAAAGTCCCCTTTTCCATAAGATTCCTATCGAAAAATAATAATCACAAGCAATAATAAATTATTAATATTTTTACTGAAATTTGCATACTTCCACCCCTCACATGTCCCGAAAATGTTTGAAAACTTTGTTAACTATATATTGAATTTCTAACATATGTCTAATAAGTTTTCTGCAAGTTGAACATTATTCTATGAAGCAGCTCTCTGATTATTGCTATTACAAGTTCTAGCTTTCCCTAAGTTATTGTATCGTATCTGAAAATATGTGAAATGTGAACTACTCTTTAGTCTGTATCTACAACTCTTGTTGACATTTCATTATCGTAAAATCAAGAACTATGACTATATACGCCGAAAGTGATTGGAACCAGAGTCATATTTTTCTTGTGTGTAAGTTAAGCATACTCAATTACGAAATATCTTTAATTTATAAAAATGTTTTCCCAATATTGCATACGCTTAAAGCTAGAAAGCAGAGAACAAATATATACCTATTTGCCGCACTTGCGTAATTTTGTACACATTATATATCGCCTCAGAAACTTTTGCGGAAATTTTATTAGAACAATCTCCAAACAAAAGGATCTAAATCAATTTTTATTACGATTAGCACAATTGCTAGCGGGTTACGTGCGCTTTAGATTTTTTATCTTCTGCCACCACCCCAACCAAAGTTCGCTTTTTTGAGAAAAATAAAAGAGCCAAAACTTATGACATAAAAAAAAAGTTTAGCCTCTATCGTGGAGGTGCTAGTAGAATGGACCTTGAAAAATCCGTGGCATGTTTGAAATTAGAATTTTGAAAACCCGCGTTTCGGTTGCTTTCAAGACATGAATACAATGCCAACAAATAATAATTTTACCTCAAGTTAGAAAAACATGTGTATCTCCTAAACCGGAACTGACCCTAAGAGACCTTTTAATGCGGACGCTGATTTCAAGTTAAAAGAAACATTTTGTCACCAAATGCTAATACTTCATTTTCAAATAAATTAAAAAAAACACCCAAAAAATAGAGTTTTATATATTCATAAAATTCATAAATTCTTTAAAATATGATGATGTAACAATAAGCCTAATTTTCATTACTCTACTATCATTGTTTGAGATTGTGCTATTTAAGGAGTAATAAAATAAGCCATGATGCGTACATTTATTCCTGTTTGATAGAAAAGTTTATTTTTATTGAGGTAACGAGTCTCATCTTGTTGGATTATATAATATTATAAATAACTCGTTGAAAAATACGAGATTTCCTGGTTCTTTAAAGAAGTGGACATGAGTGAAAAATATTATAAAATAACCACGAGAGAAAGCACAAAGATGATTTTCATGCTTATTATTTTCTATGAAATTTTTGTGTGTAGTGTAATTTCAAAAATGCTGAAAAAATTTTTCATGTGCAACCAGTTACGAAAAGTAAAACCACTACCGAAGAAGACTCACGAAGAGTCACGCATCTGCGCAACTAGTGCTCTCTTTGCAAATTCAGTATCATTGGACTTAAGGCAGCAATATGATGATGATTCATAGGCTCTAAATGTCCGTTTGTTGCATTTGCTACACTCCGGGTGCCTTCAGCATCACATATTCGACGAATAAGTTCATTTTCTTGCCATGCACCGATCAAGTCACCCGTTGCTACTACACGTACACGACGATCATTGGGTGGTGGAACGTGTCCTTCGTCCTTCCCGAGATGAAGACCAGGAATCTCACTTGGATGAACTTCAAACGTCTTAAAACCTGGCACTCCAGGCAAGTCTTCTTCTTCAAACCTTTGTATACAAGCTGAAACATTGGAAACAAAATTTAATGCAAATCAAATTATATAGTTAATTGATTAACATATTACACAAAGGAGGGGTGAAACTTAACTGAAACTGTGAAAAAATGATCATCCCCACCATGAAGAAAAGTGTAATTTCAGGGCTCATTAGGGGAGAGTGGGGCTAAGCCGACACTTGCTTTTTTGAAGAAAAATATAAACCATGTGAACTATCTATCTTTATCGACAGAGTTTCGTGGTATTCTGGATGACATGGCACATTTAACGACATAAAAAGTGTTATCGGAGGTCAAAAGATTTTTCCGACGTTTGTGGAAAATTGTGTTTTTCTGTTGTATGGCATCGTCCACTATAATCAGGGTATATTCATCTTACGTTAAAAAAGGTGCTAAACATGTATGTGTTGTTAAATTTTGATTTTCTGATGAATTCTAATATTTTTCGGATACCAATATACAAAATTCACGCGTGGGGCTAAGTCAACACCGACGCAGACAGCCATGCTCACATACACAATGAAATTGAAAAAATCGTTTTTTTTACTCAGGGGATCTCAAAACGTGAAGATTTGATAAAAACTGACGAAGTCCAATTTTACATAGAACGAATGCCTTCTCATTGAAGGATGATAATGTACAAAAACTTTGTTTGAAAACGTATTAGGTACTGTTGGATAGAGAATTTAGTTGGCTAAAGTAACAACAATTAAAAAATGTGGTATTTTCTTTGTTCAAACATTATAGCCAAGTGTCGACTCAGTCCCAGGAGGGTGTCATCTTAGCCCCACGATTTTTCACTCGACAGATTTTCTATTACTTCGCTTATATTATAATAATTGATGAACAAAGCATTGCACTTTAAAATCAGAAGCAACATTTTGTAACCAACTCAATTCTAGATCCAACAACACCTAATATGTTTTCGAACAAAATTTTTTTAAATTAAAAAACGACTTGAAAAAAAGTGACGCCTTAGCCCCACTCTCCCCTACGACTAGTTTATGCAGTATGAAATTAACTTCTGTTATCAGGAACCTAAGCTACTTTTATTCCCAGGGCTATCATGATATTAGGGAATTACTTCGTGGCAATTTTTATTTTTCATTTCTTTGAAAAAAAGAGTAAAAATCCGCGTACTTATAAAGCATAAATGTTGTCCCATATTTTTTACAAAATGCACCATAATAGCCTCGGTTGATCGTAAAGTCGTGAAAAGAGTCAAATTGTGGTCATTCTGAATGAAAGATCATAGTAGAGTTGTTCTTACCAGGTTGGTCATTCTGGCTGTAAAAAAAATCATGGCTATTTCCCGGTTTTCCGGGTCAAATATATTTAGTGCGGTTGAATTTCAAGCATTTTCAATAACAATTTTCCAATACCAATTTGTTTCCTTATCTCAATATTAGAAGCAATTAAGCATTTAAGAATATTGAAATATTTAAAATATTATAAAAGTTAAATTAAGAATGTACAGCCCAAAATACTCGCGAAACAGAAAAAATGGTGTGATTTCAATAACATTAACGCAGGTACCATACTTCTAAGATTTCCAGTATAAATATATTGCTTTTTAACAAAGTAGTGGAATCCTTAACCATACAGTTGCATTTTTACGCCAAAAAGATTAATCTTCCAGAAGACAATTAAATTTTTGACCATTAGAGATGATTTTTCATGAAAATAAATGAATTCTCAACAAAATTATTAAATTTTAGAGAAAATAATGAGATTTTCTACCAGATAGTAGAATATTTTCCCAAAAGGTAATGAATTCCAAACCCAAAATATAATAGTAGATTTTTCAAATAAAAGCAAACTTTCAAGCAGGAAAGATGACTTGAAGAAGACAGTCGAATTTCTAACAGAGTAATTAAATTTTCAGAGAAATAGTAGAATTTTTAACCAAAAGATATAAATTCTCAAATAAAAATATTATAGTAGAATTTTCAAACAAAAAGAATTATCTTTCAACCAACGATGATGAATTTGAAAAGGTGTTTGAATTTCCAACAAAAGAATTCACTTTTCAACCAAAAAGTCGACTTTTCTACCATAAGGACCAATTTTGTATTAAAAAAGACGTAGACAAAGGAAAATGTTTCCGAAAAAAGGGGAAAAAGAGAATTTTTTTCAAAAATGGAGAAAAAAGAAAAGCAGGGGAAAGAGAGTGAAGTCTGCGCAAGGAAGCAACTGATGTTATTTCAGAATAGTTTCAAAGATATTCGCGTTTTTTTTAAGATCTAAAATATAGATTTTGGATTGTTGATAAAAAATCATACTTCAATATGTGCTCTATTTGATAAAACTATACGTATATGTCTCAGAAATGTCCCGAATTCCTAAATTATAACGTGTTTGTTCTCAAATATAAACGGAACTTTAGTATTTGCATGATTTATCAACACAAGCTTTAAATTTCCAAATATATAGTATATCTTGAAAAACGTTGATTTTTAAAGAAAGCATTAAATAAAAAATTTTGAACGTAAAATGATCTTTGATATTTTAACAAACATAGTTTATAACACCGAGCAAAATTTCAAACATATTTTTTGAAGAGCAAAAAAATATTTATTGCAAATGTTGAAACATATCTGTATCTATTGATCTAATTGTGAAGAAAAATAATGAGTTTCAGCTAAATTCACCTAATATTGACGATTCTGAATAAAATTCACAATAACGTCTTTTTTTCTTATAGGAAATACGTTTTAAACTATATTGGGCTTGCTGAACTTTTCCGAATTTTTATTTAAATCAAATAAAAACTTTTCGAAAATCTTCTTTTCAGTCCAAAAATAAAGCACTAGTTACTCGGCTTTGATTCAAATTTATATTTTTCCGAAAAATATATCAAGATTGAGAGATTTTTTTAAATAACTCATTCTCGTTTATACTTGATAATTTACATAATTTCAACTCGACTCTTCATCTATCTCCGTCAGTATATCATTACACTTTTTGTTTGCCCAATTACCTCATCGCTCTTCAACCAAAGAACTTAAGGTTCATTTTTATAAAAAAAAAATTTTAAAAGCAAAATTCATTTTTGACGTATCTTTTTGAACCACAAGTAATAATATTTTTAAAAAACGCTTATTTTCACGAAAAAGGGCATGAAAAATCGAATCGTAACTGTAAAAGAATAAATTTTTTGTTACTACTATGAAAAGTTTAATATCATCTAAACAGATGTTATCCTCAAATAATACACTGATGAACACTTATTTTAATAAATAAACAAATTCTGGCCCACATTTTAATCTTAAGTTCCTTGAAGAAAAAATACTTAGCTTTTTTCAAGCCCAGAAATAGAAATGTGAAATGTATTTTTGACCTTGATTTTTGAAAGTGAAATATTTATTTTTACATTCTCATTCATAAGAGTAATGTAAACATTTGAAGGATTTGTCTAATTGAGGCAGCCTTGAAACACTTTTTTTCAGAAATATTTTCAAGTTTTCTGGTACATGACAAAAACATTTGTAAATTATCCTCATTACATTTTCGATTTTGATGAAAATTAAGAGACTTATATTTTTTTCAACATTTTTGAAAGTTTTCAAAAAATAGAAAGAAAACTATTTTTCTCATAGATTAGGAAATTTCAATCAAACCTTTCACTAAATATAAAACATATTTTGAAACTTTTCTAATAAAATTTTCTGATTAGACCAAAATTGAAAAAGTTAGATCGTTTTCAATATGATGTAATGTTTGTTTTCAATATATCCGTAAGTTTTAATCGTAATTTTGATTAGATTTCAGCAAGATTGAGCAATTATTTTAATAATGTTTTCCAATTCCACACAAATATAAGATGTTCTAGATAATTAATCATCAAATAGATTAGCTATATTGGGATATTTCTTAAACGCAGTGAAATTATTTTCAATATCTTTTTCAAGCTGAAAATTTGTAAGGTTGACGTGGATAACCTGATTGTCGAGCGCGAAGCGCCATTTTTGCAATGAGAATGTAGTCAAGCCGCAGGTGCTTTAAGAACCGTGTTTAAAAACAAATTGAGAAAAATTTAATTTCCAATTTATGATTGCAGTCTATCAGAGTTTTTGATGACAGTTAATGATTCAAGTTACAATATGTGTGACATTTGAAAAGAGACAGTCAAATTGCACGCACTAAACGTACGGAAAGGAGCGCGATGTGTGTGATCGTAACCTTAAGACCTGGGGGCGTGTGTACGATATTCATAATTGAAGTTTCAAAATACATCGGTATAATGACTTTTAAATTACTCAAAGGTAACCACTTTTCGGAATCCAATCCCTCTATATCACTGTATGCATTTAATCACAACCAGTGATAACTCGCGGCTGCATTCGACTTTATTAGAAGTACTCGAATTGGTCTGGACGTTTTGCCAGGGGAAAGGGAAACTACAGAAAACCGCCTCCTAATTTCAGCCGGTTTTTCGACAGTCCAATTTGAAGGCAGACATTAGACCCTACTGACAAATGCACATGATCATCCCCGGCGTCAAACCTCCCGCTCGGCATTAGTTAAAACGCAACAAATACACTATGTATGTTTAAATATTCTATATTCACCAATAGACTCGATGAGAATCGCCAAAGCGCAGACCACAGTAAAAAAGAAATTCATTTTCGAAAACTCCAAAAAAATGATTAAGAGAGTAGCTGATGATTGTATTTTATCGGAAGATATTTGTATAATACTCGTATATTTCAGTGTATAAGTATATATACTAATCGCTATCGTATATGTATGTTAAGTTACATAGAAGCCGTCCTGAATGTAAAGGTTCGAGTATTAGGTGCCTAATGTGTCGCAATGATTTAGGAACATTGACATAAATTACAAAATGTTGCTAACATCCGCGAGGCTAACAATGATGAGTTCATTTGAACAGCTGTAATTTTGGTTGCGATAACAGAAAATGTTATCTTGCAAGAACTTTAAACATTCGAGAGGAGCAGCATGAAAATTATTCAAAATATTTCAGATGATTACTAAAATAATTATATTCTTATATCAAAGAAATATAAATTTAATAAAGGAGCCCGCACAAAAAACTGAACTTGATCCTTTATTTACTATTTTTCCAAAAAAGGTAAAAGATCCATCAGAAATCAAGGCATGGTATCCCACATAAACCAAATTTCCCGCCCTGAAGATGCAGCGAAATGCACCACCGATACAAAACTTAGCACACTAACGCTGAGGTTAGCCAAATTTTCGTTAAAAATTTAGATTTTCAAAAAAATTACCAATTAACAATTTAGCGCCAGCTAATTGATCAAATTGTTAAAAACTCCAATTCCTATACAATTCCGAAAACTGCATACTCATGTGGGTGGGGATAGGTGCCTGTATTTCGCAATTTAATTAAAATTACGGCATTGTGCTTGCTTAGTACTGAAGAAAATAATTCAAATTAAAAATAGTCAAGCCAGATACCTTTTTAATACTCCAGTTCATATCCTGATAACCAGAGTAATGTTCATCAATCCCAAAGTCCCACCTGCCTTCAACTAAAACTTTCCAATATCTTTTGGAATAAATTCAAGTTTTCTTAGCATTCTTAAAAATCCTGCAGAATTAAAAAAAAAAATCTCGATCATATATTTATCTCGCGCTTCGCGCTCGATTATGTATTCACCTCGCGCTACGCGCTCGGGCGTATTTGCATCGCGCTTTACGCT